>LR778291.1:32717022-32787432 GCA_902810595.1 Coregonus sp. 'balchen'
AAATGTAGCCATATAACCATGAGGAATTATCTCTCTTTTTGAGAACTAGTGCTCACACAGGAGATAGCATCTGTCACTTCCCAAGATAAACTTCTCCTTTTGAAAAACATCATTTTCTATATAATTCTTACTCCTGCTTATTAATTTACCATGTTGTAGTATTTTATGTGTTCCAAGGTAGCGCACAGATTTGATGGTTTGTAAAGGAAAGATTCACCCATTTTGAATAATATATAGTTTTTGTGCATCTCTGAGTGATGTTCCATCGATTCCCAGGATCATTTCATGTTTTCATGTGTAGTTGCAGCCTTCCCATAACTCTAACCTTAACCCTTTTAGCCAACCCTTCCCCTAACTCTAACCTTAACCCTTTTAGCTAACCCTTCCCCTAACTCTAACCTTAACCCTTTTAGCTAACCCTTCCCCTAACTCTAACCTTAACCCTTTTAGCCAACCCTTCCCCTAACTCTAACCTGTATAGACGGCTTGACAGAAATGGTAGCAGAGGGTGAATGTTGAACTTTTGTTGCACACATATCCAGACAATGCTGTGTACCATTTAGAGTAATAATGATGTAGAGGGAGAGGTTGAGAGTAGAAGAAGTTCAGGAGCAAAAAAAAATATCTCTATATATATATATATATATATAATGGAATTATTGTAAAATTAACTCCCGAGTGGCGCAGTGGTCTAAGGCGCTGCATCGCAGTGCTAGCTGTGCCACTAGAGATCCTGGTTCGAATCCAGGCTCTGTCGTAGCCGGCCGCGACCGGGAGACCCATGGGGCGGCGCGCAATTGGCCCAGCGTCGTCCAGAGTAGGGGAGGGAATGGCCGGCAGGGGATGTAGC
Source organism: Coregonus sp. 'balchen' (assembly GCA_902810595.1). NCBI lineage: Eukaryota > Metazoa > Chordata > Actinopteri > Salmoniformes > Salmonidae > Coregonus > Coregonus sp. 'balchen'. Next base: position 32,717,873 of record LR778291.1, read on the forward strand.
TCAATTGGTAGAGCATGGCGTTTGCAACGCCAGGGTTGTGGGTTTGATTCCCACGGGGGGCCAGTATGAAAAAAATATGTATGCACTAACTGTAAGTCGCTCTGGATAAGAGCGTCTGCTAAATGACAACAACAAAAAATGACAAAAAATAATAATAAAAATGTGGATTAAAAAATAACGAAAATACCAAAAAAATATAAATATAAAAATAAACTGTTTCCATAAGGTGTAGATAGTAAGTAGAGGCCTGGGCATTGTTGTTCACTAATGTACTCCAAGTAGGGAAAGGATGGCGGGGTTGAAAAGTAATAAAGGGGAGTATATATATAAAAAAACATGGGGGATTGGAAGTGATGCAGACAATCTATCTGCAATATTAAGCTGATCCATCCCCCCCCCCAAAAAAAAATAATTATAATAATAATAATGCTATAGGTGTGTTCAAGGTGTAAATTCGATAAATCCAACCTATGCACCACACAGAACACACTGCAACTGCCTCTGCAATGCAGCGTTCCATAGAGTACCACAGTATGAGTCATAATACCCATAAAACCTAGCGGTCAAACATGGACATTTCTTCCAATCGTTTTTCCACCATGCATTTTTCCCATAAGGGGTTTTTAGAAACACTTAAAATAAGGGCTGTGTTTAATGTTGGCTTACCTTGGTGTGACGTTTTGATAACCATGTAAATCTCTCTGGACAAGGTGACTTTTATCAATATAATCACCTGTATTGTACAACATGAAGTTTGTAGGAAATCACCCTTATGCTTAATAGACTACTGAAGGAATGTAACAGAACAGACACTTTGTGAATAAGGGCCCAGATCTTCAGTGAGTGTATTGGCAGCTCATAAGTACTGAATGCAATCAAATGTCAAACTGGAAGATAAATGTAATCATCAATGCAAGCAAGCTAAAAACCAGTCACATTACACCAGACGTTAGATAATTTCAATGCAGAGCCTGAACAGTGGAATCTGACCGCAATGGGATCAAGGACCTCATTGTTTTGGTTCTGAAGCCTCCATTCCCTTGGAGCACAGGACCCAATGTTCCAGCCTTGGCAACGACCTGACGACGACAAAACTAACACATCAAACATCCTGATACAATTGGGATTGTTTACTCATCATGACCTAGATAGAGCTACGGAGGACAAGCACGACATCTTTATTCAGGTGACACAACTATACTACTAATACAACTACATACATAATAAAACTATACACACAGCCCCATACTACTAATACAACTACACACACAGCCCTATACTACTAATACAACTACACACAGCCCCATACTACTAATACAACTACACACACAGCCCCGTACTACTAACACAACTACACACAGCCCCATACTACTAATACAACTACACACACAGCCCTAAACTACTAACGCAACTACACACACAGCACCATACTACTAATACAACTACACACACAGCCCCATACTACTAATACAACTACACACACAGCCCCATACTACTAATACAACTACACACACAGACCCATACTACTAATACAACTACACACACAGCCCTATACTACTAATACAACTACACACACAGCCCTATACTACTAACACAACTACACACACAGCACTATACTACTAACACAACTATACACACAGCCCTAAACTACTAACACAACTACACACAACCCTATACTACTAACACAACTACACACAACCCTATACTACTAATACAACTACACACACAGCCCCATACTACTAATAAAACTACACACACAGCCCTATACTACTAATACAACTACACATACAGCCCCATACTACTAATACAACTACACACACAACCCAATACTACTAACAAAACTACACACACAACGCCATAACACTAGCCCTTTCGACATCCAGGTGAAAGGAGTCCCTAACTAATCAATTACCTTAATTGATCAATCAACTACAAGGGAGGAGTGAAAACCCGCAGACACTAGGCCCTCCAGGAACTACGTTTTGCCACCCCTACACTAAACGATTTATCCCATTGTGTTCAACTTCTTACTTAGACGACCAAAAAATTGCATTTCAACAGCCGTTTTTTACTTCATTTTACTTAACCTTTATTAAAACAGGAAGTCAACAGGAAGTCAGAAGTGTTCGGCTGGTCTCAGATCTGTATGGGGTTAAATACCGTTCAGATCTGTATGGGGGTAAATACCGTTCAGATCTGTATGGGGGTAAATACCGTTCAGATCTGTATGGGGGTAAATACCGTTCAGATCTGTATGGGGGTAAATACCGTTCAGATCTGTATGGGGGTAAATACCGTTCAGATCTGTATGGGGGTAAATACCGTTCAGATCTGTATGGGGGTAAATACCGTTCAGATCTGTATGGGGGTAAATACCGTTCAGATCTGTATGGGGTAAATACCGTTCAGATCTGTATGGGGGTAAATACCGTTCAGATCTGTATGGGGGTAAATACCGTTCAGATCTGTATGGGGGTAAATACCTTTCAGATCTGTATGGGGGTAAATACCGTTCAGATCTGTATGGGGGTAAATACCGTTCAGATCTGTATGGGGGTAAATACCCGTTCAGATCTGTATGGGGGTAAATACCGTTCAGATCTGTATGGGGGGTAAATACCGTTCAGATCTGTATGGGGGTAAATACCGTTCAGATCTGTATGGGGGGTAAATACCGTTCAGATCTGTATGGGGGTAAATACCGTTCAGATCTGTATGGGGGTAAATACCGTTCCATCTGTATGGGGGTAAATACCGTTCAGATCTGTATGGGGTAAATACCGTTCAGATCTGTATGGGGGTAAATACCGTTCAGATCTGTATGGGGTAAATACCGTTCAGATCTGTATGGGGGTAATACCGTTCAGATCTGTATGGGGTAAATACCGTTCAGATCTGTATGGGGGTAAATACCGTTCAGATCTGTATGGGGGTAAATACCGTTCAGATCTGTATGGGGGTAAATACCGTTCAGATCTGTATGGGGGTAAATACCGTTCAGATCTGTATGGGGGTAAATACCGTTCAGATCTGTATGGGGGTAAATACCGTTCAGATCTGTATGGGGGTAAATACCGTTCAGATCTGTATGGGGGTAATACCGTTCAGATCTGTATGGGGGTAAATACCGTTCAGATCTGTATGTGGGGTAAATACCGTTCAGATCTGTATGGGGGTAAATACCGTTCAGATCTGTATGGGGGTAAATACCGTTTCAGATCTGTATGGGGGTAAATACCGTTCAGATCTGTATGGGGGTAAATACCGTTCAGATCTGTATGGGGGTAATACCGTTCAGATCTGTATGGGGGTAAATACCGTTCAGATCTGTATGGGGGGTAAATAACCGTTCAGATCTGTATGGGGTAAATACCGTTCAGATCTGTATGGGGGTAAATACCGTTCAGATCTGTATGGGGGTAAATACCGTTCAGATCTGTATGGGGGTAATACCGTTCAGAATCTGTATGGGGGTAAATACCGTTCAGATCTGTATGGGGGTAAATACCGTTCATATCTGTATGGGGGTAAATACCGTTCAGATCTGTATGGGGGTAAATACCGTTCAGATCTGGATGGGGGGTAAATACCGTTCAGATCTGTATGGGGGTAAATACCGTTCAGATCTGATGGGGGTAAATACGTTCAGATCTGTATGGGGGTAAATACCGTTCAGATCTGTATGGGGGTAAATACCGTTCAGATCTGTATGGGGGTAAATACCGTTCAGATCTGTATGGGGGTAAATACCTTTCAGATCTGTATGGGGTAAATACCTTTCAGATCTGTATGGGGTAAATACCGTTCAGATCTGTATGGGGTAAATACCGTTCAGATCTGTATGGGGGTAAATACCGTTCAGATCTGTATGGGGGTAAATACCGTTCAGATCTGTATGGGGGTAAATACCGTTCAGATCTGTATGGGGGTAAATACCGTTCAGATCTGTATGGGGGTAAATACCGTTCAGATCTGTATGGGGGTAAACGTAACGTATGGGTAATACGTAGATCTGTATGTGGGTAAATACCGTTCAGATCTGTATGGGGGGTAAATACCGTTCAGATCTGTATGGGGGTAAATACCGTTCAGATCTGTATGGGGGTAAATACCGTTCAGATCTGTATGGGGGTAAATACCGTCCGGTAAATACCGTTCCAGATCTGTATGGGGTAAATACCGTTCAGATCTGTATGGGGGTAAATACCGTTCAGATCTGTATGGGGGTAAATACCGTTCAGATCTGTATGGGGGTAAATACCGTTCAGATCTGTATGGGGGTAAATACCGTTCAGATCTGTATGGGGGTAAATACCGTTCAGATCTGTATGGGGTAAATACCGTTCAGATCTGTATGGGGGTAAATACCGTTCAGATCTGTATGGGGGTAAATACCGTTCAGATCTGTATGGGGGTAAAATACCGTTTCAGATCTGTATGGGGGTAAATACCGTTCAGATCTGTATGGGGGTAAATACCGTTCAGACTGTTGGGGGTAAATACCTTTCAGATCTGTATGGGGGTAAATCCGTTCAGATCTGTATGGGGGTAAATACCGTTCAGATCTGTAATGGGGGTAAAACAACCTACCGTTCAGATCTGTATGGGGGTAAATACCGTTCAGATCTGTATGGGGGTAAATACCGTTCAGATCTGTATGGGGGTAATACCTTTCAGATCTGTATTGGGGGTAAATACCGTTCAGATCTGTATGGGGGTAAATACCGTTCAGATCTGTATGGGGGTAATACCGTTCAGATCTTATGGGGGTAAATACCGTTCAGATCTGTATGGGGGTAAATACCGTTCAGATCTGTATGGGGGTAAATACCGTTCAGATCTGTATGGGGGGTAAATACCGTTCAGATCTGTATGGGGTACAATAACTTTCAGATCTGTATGGGGTAAATACCTTTCAGATCTGTATGGGGTAAATACCGTTCAGATCTGTATGGGGGTAAATAACCGTTCAGATCTGTATGGGGGTAAATAACCGTTCAGATACTGTATGGGGGTAAATACCGTTCAGATCTGTATGGGGGTAAATACCGTTCAGATCTGTATGGGGGTAAATACCGTTCAATCTGTATGGGGGTAAATACCGTTCAGATCTGTATGGGGGTAAATACCGTTCAGATCTGTATGGGGGTAAATACCGTTCAGATCTGTATGGGGTAAATACCGTTCAGATCTGTATGGGGGTAAATACCCGTTCAGATCTGTATGGGGGTAAATACCGTTCAGATCTGTATGGGGGTAAATACCGTTCATGATCTGTATGGGGGTAAATACCGTTCAGATCTGTATGGGGTGAAATACCTTCAGATCTGTATGGGGGTAAATACCGTTCAGATCTGTATGGGGGTAAATACCGTTTCAGATCTGTATGGGGGTAAATACCGTTCAGATCTGTATGGGGGTAAATACCATTCAGATCTGTATGGGGGTAAATACCGTTCAGATCTGTATGGGGGTAAATACCGTTCAGATCTGTATGGGGGTAAATACCGTTCAGATCTGTATGGGGGTAAATACCGTTCAGATCTATATGGGGGTAAATACCGTTCAGATCTGTATGGGGGGTAAATACCCGTTCAGATCTATATGGGGGTAAATACCGTTCAGATCTGTATGGGGTTAAATACCGTTCAGATCTGTATGGGGGTAATACCGTTCAGATCTGTATGGGGTAAATACCGTTCAGATCTGTATGGGGGTAAATACCGTTCAAGATCTGTATGGGGTAATACCGTTCAGATCTGTATGGGGGTAAATACCGTTCAGATCTGTATGGGGGGTAAATACCGTTCAGATCTGTATGGGGGTAAATACCGTTCAGATCTGTATGGGGGTAAATACCGGTTCAGATCTGTATGGGGGTAAATACCGTTCAGATCTATATGGGGGTAATACCGTTCAGATCTGTATGGGGGTAAATACCGTTCAGATCTGTATGGGGGTAAATACCGTTCAGATCTGTATGGGGGTAAATACCGTTCAGATCTGTATGGGGGTAAATACCTTTCAGATCTGTATGGGGTAAATACCGTTCAGATCTGTATGGGGTTAAATACCTTTCAGATCTGTATGGGGGTAAATACCGTTCAGATCTGTATGGGGTAAATACCTTTCAGATCTGTATGGGGTAAATACCGTTCAGATCTGTATGGGGGTAAATACCATTCAGATCTGTATGGGGGTAAATACCTTTCAGATCTGTATGGGGGTAAATACCGTTCAGATCTGTATGGGGTGAATACCTTTCAGATCTGTATGGGGGTAAATACCTTTCAGATCTGTATTGGGGTAAATACCTTTCAGATCTGTATGGGGGTAAATACCTTTCAGATCTGTATGGGGGTAAATACCTTTCAGATTAATATCTTTCTTTATGAGTTATTGACAGTATTCTGCTAATAACCCGTCTAGGTTGGGAGATTAGCTGTTGTATTATATTACAGGAAGAATAACAACATTTATTTATTGAAACATGGTGACACACGTGGTCCTGTGATAGGGAATCGATCACCTCTGGGCCCAGTTTTTCAAAAAGTATCTGGGATTTCGCCTATCATATAGCATTAAATGCACAGAAATAGAATGAATAGAACTGATGAATCATTGAACTGAATGGGGACTCCTGTTCCTATTCATTCTATTTCTATGTATTTAATCGTATTTTAATAGGCAAAATCCAGATAGATAACTTTTGAAAGACTGGGCCCAGAGGTGAACCTTTGAGCGTTCTCACGTGATGGTAATGATGATGATGATGATTAGGATGATTTGAAGAAGAAGAATCAGAAATGTAGTCTAAAGCTGTGTTCGAATACCCGTACTAAACACACTTGTGAGGACAGGACGCTGGGAGAGGAGAAACACGTACAGGAAGTGAACAACAGAAGAGGAACAAAACACAGACAGCGTCTGGGGAAACAAAACAACATCAACACAGAGACGGGGATCAACCTGGGGAACGGGGATCAACCTGGGGAACAGACAGATACAGAAGGGGTAAATGAACAAAGGGAAGGAGTCCAGGTGAATCCAATGAGGGCGCATAATGATGGTAACAGGTGTGTGTAGTGATGGTAACAGGTGTGTTTAGTGATGGTAACAGGTGTGTGTAGTGATGGTAACAGGTGTGTGTAATGATGGTAACAGGTGTGTGTAATGATGGTAACAGGTGTGTGTAATGATGGTAACAGGTGTGTGTAGTGATGGTAACAGGTGTTTTAGTGGGTGGTAACATGTGTGGGTTTTTTGATGGTAACAGGTGTGTGTAGTGATGGGTAACAGGTGTTGTGTAGTGATGGTAACAGGTGTGTGTAGTGATGGTAACAGGTGTGTGTAGTGATGGTAACAGGTGTGTGTAGTGAAAGTAAAAGGTGTGTATTATGGTGGTAACAGGTGTGTGTAATGATGGTAACAGGTGTGTGTAATGATGGTAACAGGTGTGTGTAATGATGGTAACAGGTGTGTGTAATGATGGTAACAGGTGTGTGTAATGATGGTAACAGATGTGTGTAATGATGGTAACAGGTGTGTGTAATGATGGTAACAGGTGTGTGTTATGGTGGTAACAGGTGTGTGTAATGATGGTAACAGGTGTGTTTAGTGGTGGTAACCCGGGTGTGTAGTGATGGAACAGTGTGTGTATTGATGGTAACAGGGGTGTGTAAAGATGGTAACAGGTGTGTGTAATGATGGTAACGGTGTGTGTTTTTGGGGGTAACAGGGTTTTGTATTTGGTGGTAACAGGTGTGTGTAATGATGGTAACAGGTGTGTGTATGGTGGTAACAGGTGTGTGTAATGATGGTAACAGGTGTGTGTAATGATGGTAACAGGTGTGTTTTTAATGGTGGTAACAGGTGTTGTGTATTGGGGGATGTAAAAGGTGTGTGTAATGGTGGTAACAGGTGTGTGAATGGTGGTAACAGGTGTGTGTAATGATGGTTTAAAAGTGTGGTTAGGTGGTAACAGGTGTGTGTAATGATGGTAACAGGTGTGTGTAATGATGGTAACAGGTGTGTGTTATGGTGGTAACAGGTGTGTGTAATGATGGTAACAGGTGTGTGTAATGATGGTAACAGGTGTGTGTTATGGTGGTAACAGGTGTGTGTAATGATGGTAACAGGTGTGTGTTATGGTGGTAACAGTGTGTGGGAATGATGGTACATGTGTGTTTAGTGGGTGGTAACAGGGGTGTGTAATGATGGAACAGGTGTGTGTAATGATGGTAACAGGTGTGTGTTATGGTGGTAACAGGTGTGTGTAATGATGGTAACAGGTGTGTGTAATGATGGTAACAGGTGTGTGTAATGATGGTAACAGGTGTGTGTAATGGTGGTAACAGGTGTGTTTAGTGATGGTAACAGGTGTGTGTAAAAAGATGGTAAAAAGGTGTGTAATGATGGGAAAGGTTGTGTTATGGTGGAACAGGGTGTGTAATGATGGTAACAGGTGTGTGTAATGATGGTAACAGGTGTTGTGTTATGTGTAACAGGTTGGGGTGTATGATGGTAACAGGTGTGTGTAATGGTTGTAACAGGTGTGTGGGAATGATGGTAACAGGTGGTGTATGATTTGGGAACAGGTGTGTGTTTTGGTGGTAACAGGGGTGTGTATGATGGTAACCCGTGTTTGTAATGATGGTAACAGGTGTGTGTTTTTGGTGGTAACAGGTGTGTGTATGGTGGTAACAGTGTGTGTATGATGGAACAGGTGTGTTTTGGTGGTAACAGGTGTGTGTAATGATGGTAACGGTGGTGTACTGATTGGGAACAGGTGTGTGTTATGGTGGTAACGGTGTGTGTTAATGATGGTAAAGGTGTGTGTTTGGTGGTAACAGGTGGTGTAAAGATGGTAACGGTGTGGGATAATGATGGGAACAGTGTGTGGTAGTGATGGTAACAGGTGTGTGTAGTGATGGTAACAGGTGTGTGTAATGATGGTAACAGGTGTGTGTAATGATGGTAACAGGTGTATGTTATGGTGGTAACAGGTGTGTGTAATGATGGTAACAGGTGTGTGTTATGATGGTAACAGGTGGTGTAATGATGGTAACAGGTGTTGTGTATGATGGTAACAGGTTGTGTTTAGTGGGTGGTACAGTGTGGGATTATGGTGGTAAAAGGTGTGGGGTTTTTGATGGAACAGGTTTGTTTAGTGGGTGGTAACAGGTGTGTGTTATGGTGGTAACAGGTGTGTGTAATGATGGTAACAGGTGTGTGTAATGATGGTAACAGGTGTGTGTAATGGTGGTAACAGGTGTGTGTAATGGGGTAACAGGTGTGTGTAATGATGGTAACAGGTGTGTGTAATGATGGTAACAGGTGTGTGTAATGATGGTAACAGGTGTGTTGTAAAGATGGTAACAGGTGTGTGTAATGATTGTAAAAAGGTGTGTGTAGTGGGGGGTAACAGGTGTGTGTAAAGATGGTAACAGGTGTGTGTAATGGGGGTAACATGTGTGGTAATGATGTAACAGGTGTGTGTAATGATGGTAACAGGGGTGGTGTTAAAGATGGTAACAGGTTGTGTAATGGTGGTAACAGGTGTGTGTAATGATGGTAACAGGTGTGGTATGGTGGTAACAGGTGGTGTAATGAGGTAACAGGTGGTGTGTAATGATGTAACAGGTGTGTGTTAGGGGGGTAACAGGTGTTGTAATGATGGTACAGGGGTGTGAAATGATGGTAACAGGTGTGTGTTATGGTGGTAACAGGTGTGTGTAATGATGGTAACAGGTGTGTGTTATGGTGGTAACAGGTGTGTGTAATGATGGTAACAGGTGTGTTTAGTGGGTGGTAACAGGTGTGTGTATGATGGTAAAAAGGTGTGTGTAATTTGGGGGAACCGGGTGTGTGTTATGGTGGGAACAGGTGTGTGTAATGGTAACAGTGTGTGTAATGATGGTAACAGGTGTGTGTAAAGATGGTACAGGTGTGTTAAAGGTGGTAACAGTGTGTGTATGATGGTAACAGGTGTGGTAATGATGGTAACAGGTGTGTGTAATATGGTACGGGTGTGTTATGGTGGTAACGGTGTGGGGTAATGATGGTAACAGGTGTGTGTAATGATGGTAACAGGTGTGTGTTATGGTGGTAACAGGTGTGTGTAATGATGGTAACAGGTGTGTGTAATGGTGGTAACAGGTGTGTGTAATGATGGTAACAGGTGTGTGTAATGATGGTAAACAGGTGTGTGTTTTTGGTGGTAACAGGTGTGTTAATGATGGTAAAAGTTGTGTAATGATGGTAACAGGTGTGTTTATGGTGGTAACAGGTGTGTGTAATGGTGGTAACAGGTGTGTGTAATGATTGTAACAGGTTTTGGGGGTTTTTTGGTGGTACAGGTGTGTAATGATGGTAACAGGTGTGTGTAATGATGGTAACAGGTGTGTGTTATGGTGGTAACAGGTGTGTGTAATGATGGTAACAGGTGTGTGTTATGGTGGTAACAGGTGTGTGTAATGATGGTAACAGGTGTGTATTAAGATGGTAACCGGTTGTGGTAGTGATGGTAACAGGTGTGTGTAGTGATGGTAACAGGTGTGTGTAATGATGGTAACAGGTGTGTGTAATGATGGTAACAGGTGTATGTTATGGTGGTAACAGGTGTGTGTAATGATGGTAACAGGGGTTTTGTTATATGGTAACCGGTGTGTGAATGTGGTAACAGGTGTGTGTAATGATGGTAACAGGTGTGTTTAGTGGGTGGTAACAGGTGTGTATTATGGTGGTAACAGGTGTGTGTAATGATGGTAACAGGTGTGTTTAGTGGGTGGTAACAGGTGTGTGTTATGGTGGTAACAGGTGTGTGTAATGATGGTAACAGGTGTGTGTAATGATGGTAACAGGTGTGTGTAATGGTGGTAACAGGTGTGTGTAATGGTGGTAACAGGTGTGTGTAATGATGGTAACAGGTGTGTGTAATGATGGTAACAGGTGTGTGTAATGATGGTAACAGGTGTGTGTAATGATGGTAACAGGTGTGTGTAATGATGGTAACAGGTGTGTGTAGTGGTGGTAACAGGTGTGTGTAATGATGGTAACAGGTGTGTGTAATGGTGGTAACATGTGTGTGTAATGATGGTAACAGGTGTGTGTAATGATGGTAACAGGTGTGTGTTATGATGGTAACAGGTTTTTGTAATGGTGGTAAAAAGGTGTGTGTAATGATGGTAACAGGTGTGTGTAATGATGGTAACAGGTGTGTGTAATGATTTGGAACAGGTTGTTGTAATGATGGTAACAGGTGTTGTGTAATGATGGTACGGTGTGTGTAATGATGGTAACAGGTGTGTGTAATGATGGTAACAGGTGTGTTTAGTGGGTGGTAACAGGTGTGTTTAGTGGGTTGGTAACGGTTGTGTATGATGGTAACAGGTGTGTTTAGGGTGGGGAACAGGTGGGTGTAATGATGGGAAAAGGTGTGTGTAATGAGGTAACAGGTGTGTGTTATGGGGGGTAACAGGTGTGTGTAATGATGAACAGGTTGTGTAATGATGGTAACAGGTGTGTGTAATGATGGTAACAGGTTTGTGGGAAAGGTGGTAACAGGTGTGGTAATGATGGTAACAGGTGTGTGGTAATGATGGTTTAACAGGTGTGTTATGATGGTAACAGGTGTGGTAATGGTGGAACAGGTGTGTGTAATGATGGTAACAGGTTTTGTGTAATGATGGTAACAGTGTGTGTTAATGATGGTACCAGGTGTGTGGGATGATGGTAAAGGTGTGGGGTAATGATGGTAACAGGTGTGTGTAATGATGGTAACAGGTGTGTGTAATGATGGTAACAGGTGTGTTTAGTGGGTGGTAACAGGTGTGTTTAGTGATGGTAACAGGTGTGTGTAATGATGGTAACAGGTGTATTTAGTGGGTGGTAACAGGTGTGTGTAATGATGGTAACAGGTGTGTGTAATGATGGTAACAGGTGTGTGTTATGGTGGTAACAGGTGGTGTGAATGATGGTAAAAGGGTGGTGTAATGATGGTAACAGGTGTGGGTAATGATGGTAAAAAGGTGTGTGGTTATGGTGGTAACAGGAGTGTGTAATGATGGTACAGGGGTGTGTAATGATGGTAACAGGTGTGTTTAGTGGGTGGTAACAGGTGTGTTTAGTGGGTGGTAACAGGTGTGTGTAATGATGGTAACAGGTGTGTGTAATGATGGTAACAGGTGTGTGTTATGGTGGTAACAGGTGTGTGTAATGATGGTAACAGGTGTTTTAATGATGGTAACAGGTTGTGTTATGGTGGTAAACGGTGTGGGGTAATGATGGTAACAGGTTGTGTGTAATTATTGTAACAGGTGTGTGTTTTTGGTTTGGTAAAAAGGTGTGTGTAATGATGGTAACAGGTGTGTGTTATGGTGGTAACAGGTGTGTGTAATGATGGTAACAGGTGTATGTAATGATGGTAACAGGTTTTGTTTTGATGGTAACAGGTGGTGTAGTATGGTAACAGGTGTGTGTAAAGATGTTTAACAGGTGTGTGTTATTGGGTAACAGGTGTGTGTAATGATGGTAACAGGTGTGTGTTATGATGGTAACAGGTGTGTGTAATGATGGTAACAGGTGTGTGTAATGATGGTAACAGGTGTGTTTAGTGGGTGGTAACAGGTGTGTATTATGGTGGTAACAGGTGTGTGTAATGATGGTAACAGGTGTGTTTAGTGGGTGGTAACAGTTGTGTGTTATGGTGGTAACAGGTGTGTGTAATGATGGTAACAGGTGTGTGTAATGATGGTAACCCGGTGTATATTATGGTGGAACAGGTGTGTGTATATTTGGGAACAGGTGTGTGTAATGATGGTAACAGATGTGTGTAATGATGGTAAAAAGGTTGTGTGTTATGGTGGTAACAGTGTGTTTAGTGGGTTTGGGAACAGGTGTGTGTAGTGATGGACGATGTGTAATGATGGTAACAGGGGTGTTATTGGGAAAGGTTGTGTGTAATGGTTGGTAACAGGTTGTGTATGATGGGGAACAGTGTGTTTTAATGATGGTAACAGGTGTGTGTTAATTATGGTAACAGGTGTGGTAATGGTGGTAACAGGTGTGTTAATGATGGTAACAGGTGTGTAAAGATGGTAAAAGGTGTGTGTAATGATGGAACAGGTGTGGGGTAATGATGGTAACAGGTGGTGTATGATGGTAACAGGTGTGTGTAATGGTGGTAACCGGTGTGTGTATGATGGTAACGGTGGGTTAATGATGGTAACAGGTGTGTTGTAAAGATGGTAACAGTGTGTTTTAAAGATGGTAACAGGTGTGTGTAATGATTTGGTAACAGGTTTGTGTTTAGTGGGTGGTTAACCCGGTTGGTTTTTTAATGTGGTAACGGTGTGTTAAAGTGGTAACATGGTTGTAGTGGGTGGTAACAGGTGGTGTATGGCGGTAACAGGTTTTGTGTAATGTGGTAACAGGGGTGTGTAATGGTTGTAACAGGTGTGTGTAATGGCGGGGGAACAGGTGTGTGTAATGATGGTAACAGGTTGGGGTGTAATGATGGTAAAAAGGTGTGGTAATGATGGTAACAGGTGTGTGTAATGATTGGTAACAGGTGGTGTGTAAAGTGGTAACAGGTGTGTGTAGTGGTGGTAACAGGTGTGTGTATGATGGTAACCCGGTTTTGTTTAGTGGGTGGTAACAGGTGTGTAATGATGGTAACAGGTGTGTTTAGTGATGGTAACAGGTGTGTTTAGTGATGGTAACAGGTGTGTGTAATGATGGTAACAGGTGTGTGTAGTGATGGTAACTGGTGTGTTTAGTGGGTGGTAACAGGTGTGTGTAATGATGGTAACAGGTGTGTGTAGTGATGGTGACAGGTGTGTGTTATGATGGTAACAGGTGTGTTTAGTGGGTGGTAACAGGTGTGTGTAATGATGGTAAAGGTGTGTGTAATGATGGTAACGGGTTTTGTGTGATGGTAACAGGTGTGTGTAGTGATGGTAACCCGGTTTTGTGTAGTGATGTAACAGGTTTTGTGTAATGATGGTAAGGTTTTTTAGTGGGTGGTACCGGGGGTGTGTAATGATGGTAACAGGTTGTGGTAATGATGGTAACAGTTGTGTGTAATTGATGGTACAGGTGTTGTGTATGATGGTAAAGGTGTGTTTTTGTGGGTGGTAACAGGTGTGTGTAATGATGGTAACAGGTGTGGTGTAAAGATGGGAAAGGTCTGTGGGTAGTGATGTAACAGGTGTGTGTTATGATGGTAACAGGTGTGTTTTATTTATGGTAAAAAGGTGTGTGTAATGATGGTAAACAGGTGTGTGTAATGGGTAACAGGTGGGGTGTAGTGATGGTAACAGGTGTGTGTTATTGTTGGTAACAGGTGTGTGTAAAGATGGTAAAAGGTGTGTTTAGTGGGTGTAACGGTGGTTTAGTGGGTGGTAACAGGTGTGTGTAATGATGGGAACAGGGTGTGTGTATGATGGTAACAGGTTGTAATGATGGTAACAGTGTGTGTAATGATGGTAACATGGTTTTGTGGGTGGTAAAAGGTGTGTGTAAAGATGGTAACAGGGGTGTGTAATGATGGTAACAGGGTTGTGTAATGATGGTAACAGGTGGGGTGTTGATGGTAACGTGTGGTGTAATGATGGTAAACGGTGTGTTTAGGGGTGGTAACAGGTGTGTGTAAGTGGTATAGGTGTTTTGGTGGTAACAGGTTGTGTTTAGTGTGGTAAACGGTGTGTGTAGTGATGGGGACAGGTGTGTGTAATGATGGTAACAGGGGTGTGTTATGGTGGTAACAGGGGTGTGTTATGGTGGGAACAGGTGGTGTGTGATGGGAACAGGTGTGTGTTGTAATGATGGTAAAAAGGTGTGTGTTATTGGTGGTAACAGGTGTGTGTAATGATTGGTAACAGGTTTGTGTTTTAGTGGGTGGTAACAGGTGGTTTTAGTGGGTTGTGGTACAGGTGTGTGTAATGATGGTAACAGGTTGGTGTTATGATTGGGAAACAGGTGTGTGTTAGTGATGGGTAACAGGTGTGTGATAATGATGGTAACAGTGTGTGGTTAATGGTACGGTAACAGGTGTGTTGTTATGATGGGTAATCAGGTGTGTTTCAGTGGTGGTAACAGGGTGTGTAATACTGGTCAACGGGTAGTTGGGTGTGGTAATGATGTAACAGTGGTGTTGTACGTGATGGGCAACCTGGCGCCCTCGAGCACCAGGGAGGGGAATTGGGCGCAGGTGTGACAATACTGTATACTACATACTTAATGAGTGTAAATACTATATATACTAATAGTTTATTGTAGTATACTGTAAACGAACGGTATCCTTTCAGTTGAGTGTGCTAGCGCTACGCCTGTCTACCGGAAGTTGATGCTGTTGCTATGCAACTTCTTGCTAGCTTGTTAGCATAACAAATTACTAGCTAGACATCTTGTGACTTCATTAGCAATGTCCATTGAGAACGCACAACAACTATACCACTTAGCTTAGCTAAGAATGACTTGAATGATCAAGTTAATGAACGTTGGGCTGTTAGTTAGATAGCATAGAGTTAATATGTATTAGTAGCCAACTAACGTAAGGTAGCTACAGTGGCTAACATACTTGTACACACAAACAACTGCTGTGATGACGTGCTATGCTGTTCGTAAGGCTAGCGTAGCTAAGAAATTGTCAGCCAACATAACGTGTAGCGTAACTTATTTGAAAAGTCATTACTTTATTACATTGCTCAACATTTTTCTTACCATTTGTCATAATTAGTTAAATGCAATGAATTTGTATCCGCTCTCGTTCGGACTTCGGCTGCAAATTTTCTGCCATTTTCTTAAAAGCCATTTTCTTGGAGGGTGTGGTAGAAGTCAGGGATTTATTTGGTAGAGAATTTTATTTTCATGGCAGTACAGAATTGGCCAGATCATGATTGATAGTACATTCCAGCACAGTAGGTGGCGACATGCACTTCAACGATTGTTTGCGGACCGCCATGATGTCATAGAAGAAGAAGAAGAAGACGCATACTACATACTCAAATTACGTCCCAAATAGTACGGTTATTGCGGTTAGTATGAGAATTGGAACACAATTTAAGATTATTCTACAATCTGTGGCTACAATGTATCTCTACACACAGATTCCCACTAGATAACGCAGCCACAAAGTCATAATTGGCGACAGTAGCTTTTTTGGTCTGAATTTAAGGTTAGGGTTAGCAGTGTGGTTAAGGTTAGGTTTAAAATCCGATTTTAAGAAGATAAACTGTAGAAATAGGCGGGTGTTAATGACTCTGTGGCTGTGTTAAGTAGTTACGGCAGAAATACTTCCGGTATTTGAATGTAGTTTTGATCTTTTTTTCCGCGTTCCGGTTGTCAGAAAAGTTTAAATTGTACTTTTCTCCCAAAGTCTCTAATAGTTTCCTGGCGCATCTTTAGTTTGATATAGAGATTACATCCATAGGAAACGGACGAAGAAATACATCAGAAATAAATAGAAGGTAAAACTTTGCAAACCTTCCGGGCGTTGTTTACGTTTTGTTTGCTGGAGACGTTCATAACTAACAAAGGTAGCCTACATGTTTTACTTTAAGTAGGCCTACACTTCTAATCACGGAAACAGAAGATGTGGTATAGAAACTTATGAATTGATATGACTGTCTGTCTTCGCGGTCGTGTGACTAGTAGTTAGACGAGAGGAAGATTATGAAACTTCTCACTGCCCTGGCCTACTTGTTGTATAATATGAATGGCCGGTAACTATGTGTGTTGTGAATTTTTTGGGGGGGCTATTTGCAATAGGCCCAGCTTATTATAGTAGAATTATAGACATTTGCCTGTTTGTTATGCTAATTATTTACGAGACAACTATTCTGTCATTGAATGACAACAACAGAAGCAACAGAACTAGTTTATGTGTGTGTTTGTAGTATTGGTGAGTAACCACAGGGGGCAGTGTATGCTCACCAAACCAGAGCGACCCTGTGGTAGTTGGAATGCTGGAGGACTGGAAAGGAGTAAAACTCAGTCAGAGAGGAGGAGGAGGAGGAGGGGGAGGAGGAGGGGAGGAGTAAAACTCAGTCAGAGAGGAGAAGGAGGAGGAGTAAAGCTCAGTCAGAGAGGAGGAGGAGGAGAGGAGTAAAGCTCAGTCAGAGAGGAGGAGGAGGAGGAGTAAAGCTCAGTCAGAGAGGAGGAGGAGGAGAAGGAGGAGGAGAGGAGTAAAACTCAGTCAGAGAGGAGGAGGAGGAGGAGTAAAGCTCAGTCAGAGATGAGGAGGAGGAGTAAAGCTCAGTCAGAGATGAGGAGGAGGAGTAAAACTCAGTCAGAGTGGAGGAGAAGGAGGAGGAGAGGAGTAAAGCTCAGTCAGAGAGGAGGAGGAGGAGGAGTAAAGCTCAGTCAGAGAGGAGGAGGAGGAGAGGAGTAAAGCTCAGTCAGAGAGGAGGAGAAGGAGGAGGAGAGGAGTAGAAGGAGGAGGAGAGGAGTAAAGCTCAGTCAGAGAGGAGGAGGAGGAGGAGGAGGAGGAGGAGGAGAAGAAGGAGGTGGAGAGGAGTAAAGCTCAGTCAGAGGAGTGTAGAGGAGGAGGAGGAGGGTAGTGGGTAGAGGGAGGAGGAGGAGAGGAGGGTAGAGGGGAGGAGGAGAGGAGTGGTAGAGGAGTGGTAGAGGAGGAGGAGGAGGAGGAGGAGAGGAGGAGGAGGAGGAGGAGTGGTAGAGGAGGAGGAAGGAGTGGTAGAGGAGGAGGAGGAGTGGTAGAGGAGGAGGAGGAGGAGGAGTGGTAGAGGAGGAGGAGAGGAGTGGTAGAGGAGGAGGAGAGGAGTGGTGGAGGAGAGGAGTGGTAGAGGAGGATGAGAGGAGTAGGAGAGGAGAGGAGAGGTAGAGGAGGAGAGGAGTGGTAGAGGAGGAGAGGAGTGGTAGAGGAGGAGAGGAGTGGTAGAGGAGGAGAGGAGTGGTAGAGGAGGAGGAGGAGGAGAGGAGAGGAGAGGAGAGGAGTGGTAGAGGAGGAGAGGAGTGGTATGGTAGAGGAGGAGAGGAGTGGTAGAGGAGGAGAGGAGTGGTAGAGGAGGAGAGGAGAGGAGGAGGGGAGGAGAGGAGAGGAGGAGGGGAGGAGAGGAGAGGAGAGGAGTGTTAGAGGAGGGAGGAGAGTGGTATGGTAGAGGAGGAGAGGAGTGGTAGAGGAGGAGAGGAGAGGAGTGGTAGAGGAGGAGAGGAGAGGAGGAGGGGAGGAGAGGAGAGGAGGAGGGGAGGAGAGGAGAGGAGAGGAGTGGTAGAGGAGGAGGAGGGGAGTGGTACGGCACTCAAAAGGAAGTGTTCAGCTCATAATGAAAGGAAGTAGAATCTAATATTTATATTTCCATGTTTCAACTTCTCCGGTTTGACTGTCTGTAAAGTGTGTATTCTGTACAGGGAGAGGGAGGATGATGGTGGAGGGGGAGGACCAGAGAGGGGGGCCAGCTGAGACCTCCATACCCAGTGAGGGAGAGGGGTCTGGTGGACAGGAGGCCATCCACAGGGTAAGAACTACCAGATCTCCATGACACTACTGGGTGTTGAAGAAGATGATGATGATGATATGTTTGGGATGAGAGGAGAACACATTAAAACTGCATTCTGGGATTTGGAAAAACAGAATGGGTCCCCACCATAGAATTACATATAGTAATTGAATATCTCTTATGGTCTCCTCCACGGATATTTTTCAATAATCAATTTGGGTAGATAGAAAGATTAAAGTGACAATTGGAGAGGTTTCCAGATCCCTGACTCTACTTGGAGAATATGAATCATGTTCATATATATCATGTCTCCCGAGTGGCGCAGTGGTCTAAGGCTGTGCCACTAGAGATCCTGGTTCGAATCCAGGCTCTGTCGTAGCCGGCCGTGACCGGGAGACCCATGGGGCGGCGGTGCAATTGGCCCAGCGTCGTCCAGGGTAGGGGAGGGAATGGCCGGCAGGGATGTAGCTCAGTTGATAGAGCATGGCGTTTGCAACGCCAGGGTTGTGGGTTCGATTCCCACAGGGGGTATAAAAAAAATAAATAAATAAAAATAGTGTATGCACTAACTGTAAGTCGCTCTGGATAAGAGCGTCTGCTAAATGACTAAAAATGTAAAAAATGTTTTATGTTAAATATAGTATGTAATGTACAATAATGATATTAGACGACACTTTATCCTGTCAAGGATATCAGCATTTAGTTCTTAATCAACTTCATAATATCTAGAACAGATTAGTTATATCGCTAGTTCCTTCAGCCTGTCTACTGTTCTGATGAGTGTATTTATGAGCTAAGACTACCATTGTCCAGCTGACTGAGTGATTGTCCAGTGATGTGACGGGTAAAGGGTGTGGCACAATGATGTCATCAACAGGTGACTCCCCTGTGGCACTGTAGTAGCAAACACATGCTGCACTTTCTCTCTGTCTACTAACCTCTCTGTCTCTCTGTCTACTAACCTCTCTGTCTCTCTGTCTACTAACCTCTCTGTCTTCTGTCTACTAACCTCTCTGTCTACTAACCTCCTGTCTCTTGTCTACTAACCTCCTGTCTCTCTGTCTACTAACCTCCCTGTCTCTCTGTCTACTAACCCTCTGTCTACTAACCTCTCTGTCTCTCTGTCTACTAACCTCACCTGTCTCGTGTCTACTAACCTCTCTGTTACTAACCTCCCTGTCTCTCTGTCTACTAACTCCCTGTCTACTAACCTCTCTGTCCTCTGTCTACTAACTCTCTGTCTCTCTGTCTACTAACCTCCCTGTCTCTCTGTCTACTAACCTCCTGTCTCTCTGTATACTAACCTCCCTGTCTCTCTGTCTACTAACCTCCCTGTTCTCTGTCTAATAACCTCTCTGTCTCTCTGTCTACTAACCTCTCTGTCTACTAACCTCTCTGTCTACTAACCTCCCTGTCTCTCTGTCTACTAACCTCTCTGTCTCTCTGTCTACTAACCTCTCTGTCTCTCTGTCTACTAACCTCTCTGTCTCTCTGTCTACTAACCTCCCTGTCTCTCTGTCTACTAACCTCCCTGTCTCTCTGTCTACTAACCTCTCTGTCTACTAACCTCCTGTCTCTCTGTTCTAAAACCTCTCTGTCTCTCTGTCTACTAACCTCTCTGTCTCTCTGTCTACTAACCTCCCTGTCTCTCTGTCTACTAACCTCCCTGTCTCTCTGTCTACTAACCTCCCTGTCTCTCTGTCTACTAACCTCTCTGTCTCTCTGTCTACTAACCTCTCTGTCTACTAACCTCTCTGTCTACTAACCTCCCTGTCTCTCTGTCTACTAACCTCTCTGTCTCTCTGTCTATAAAACCTCTCTGTCTCTCTGTCTACTAACCTCTCTGTCTCTCTGTCTACTAACCTCCCTGTCTCTGTCTACTAACCTCCCTGTCTTCTGTCTACTAACTCTCTGTCTACTAACCTCCCTGTCTCTCTGTCTACTAACCTCTCTGTCTCTCTGTCTACTAACCTCTCTGTCTCTCTGTCTACTAACCTCTCTGTCTCTCTGTCTACTAACCTCTCTGTCTCTCTGTCTACTAACCTCTGTCTACTAACCTCTCTGTCTCTCTGTCTACTAACCTCTCTGTCTCTCTGTCTACTAACCTCTCTGTCTCTCTGTCTACTAACCTCTCTGTCTCTCTGTCTACTAACCTCTCTGTTACTAACCTCTCTGTTCTCTGTCTACTAAACCTCCCTGTCTCTCTGTCTACTAACCTCCCTGTCTCTCTGTCTACTAACCTCTCTGTCTCTCTGTCTACTAACCTCTCTGTCTACTAACCTCTCTGTCTCTCTGTTACTAACCTCTCTGTCTACTAACCTCTCTGTCTCTCTGTCTACTAACCTCTCTGTCTCTCTGTCTACTAACCTCTCTGTCTCTCTGTCTACTAACCTCTCTGTCTACTAACCTCCCTGTCTCTCTGTCTACTAACCTCTCTGTCTACTAACCTCTGTCTCTCTGTCTACTAACCTCTCTGTCTCTCTGTCTACTAACCTCTCTGTCTCTCTGTCTACTAACCTCCCTGTCTCTGTCTACTAACCTCTCTGTCTACTAACCTCTCTGTCTACTAACCTCTCTGTCTACTAACCTCTCTGTCTCTCTGTCTACTAACCTCTCTGTCTCTCTGTCTACTAACCTCCCTGTCTCTCTGTCTACTAACCTCTCTGTCTACTAACCTCTCTGTCTCTCTGTCTACTAACCTCCCTGTCTCTCTGTCTACTAACCTCCCTGTCTCTCTGTCTACTAACCTCTCTGTCTACTAACCTCTCTGTCTCTCTGTCTACTAACCTCTCTGTCTACTAACCTCCCTGTCTCTCTGTCTACTAACCTCTCTGTCTACTAACCTCCCTGTCTCTCTGTCTACTAACCTCCCTGTCTCTCTGTCTACTAACCTCTCTGTCTCTCTGTCTACTAACCTCCCTGTCTCTCTGTCTACTAACCTCCCTGTCTCTCTGTCTACTAACCTCTCTGTCTCTCTGTCTACTAACCTCTCTGTCTCTCTGTCTACTAACCTCTCTGTCTACTAACCTCTCTGTCTCTCTGTCTACTAACCTCTCTGTCTCTCTGTCTACTAACCTCCCTGTCTCTCTGTCTACTAACCTCCCTGTCTCTCTGTCTACTAAGCTCTCTGTCTCTCTGTCTACTAACCTCCCTGTCTCTCTGTCTACTAACCTCTCTGTCTACTAACCTCTCTGTCTACTAACCTCCCTGTCTCTCTGTCTACTAACCTCTCTGTCTCTCTGTCTACTAACCTCTCTGTCTCTCTGTCTACTAACCTCCCTGTCTCTCTGTCTACTAACCTCCCTGTCTCTCTGTCTACTAAGCTCTCTGTCTCTCTGTCTAACTAACCTCCCTGTCTCTCTGTCTACTAACCTCTCTGTCTACTAACCTCTCTGTCTACTAACCTCCCTGTCTCTCTGTCTACTAACCTCTCTGTCTCTCTGTCTACTAACCTCCCTGTCTCTCTGTCTACTAACCTCTCTGTCTCTCTGTCTACTAACCTCCCTGTCTCTCTGTCTACTAACCTCTCTGTCTCTCTGTCTACTAACCTCCCTGTCTCTCTGTCTACTAACCTCCCTGTCTCTCTGTCTACTAACCTCCCTGTCTCTCTGTCTACTAACCTCTCTGTCTCTCTGTCTACTAACCTCCCTGTCTACTAACCTCTCTGTCTCTGTCTACTAACCTCCCTGTCTCTCTGTCTACTAACCTCCCTGTCTCTCTGTCTACTAACCTCTCTGTCTACTAACCTCTCTGTCTCTCTGTCTACTAACCCTCCCTGTATCCTCTGTCTATTAACCCTCTCTGTCTCTTCTGTCCTTACTAACCTCTCTGTCTACTAACCTCTCTGTCTCTCTGTCTACTAACCTCCCTGTCTCTCTGTCTACTAACCTCCTGTCTCTCTGTCTACTAACTCCCTGTCTCTCTGTCTACTAACCTCTCTGTCTCTCTGTCTTACTAACCTCCCTGTCTCTGTCTACTAACCTCCCTGTCTCTCTGTCTACTAACCTCCCTGTCTCTCTGTCTACTAACCTCTCTGTCTCTCTGTCTACTAACCTCCCTGTCTCTCTGTCTACTAACCTCCCTGTCTCTCTGTCTACTAACCTCTCTGTCTCTCTGTCTACTAACCTCTCTGTCTCTCTGTCTACTAACCTCTCTGTTCTACTAACCTCTCTGTCTCTCTGTCTACTAAACCTCCTGTCTCTCTGTCTACTAACCTCTCTGTCTCTCTGTCTACTAACCTCTCTGTCTCCCTGTCTACTAACCTCTCTGTCTCTCTGTCTACTAACCTCTCTGTCTACTAACCTCCCTGTCTCTCTGTCTACTAACCTCTCTGTCTACTAACCTCTCTGTCTCTCTGTCTACTAACCTCCCTGTCTCTCTGTCTACTAACCTCCCTGTCTCTCTGTCTACTCTCTCATGTTCTCTCTCTGTCTACTAACCTCCCTGTCTCTCTGTCTACTAACCCCCCTGTCTCTCTGTCTACTAACCTCCCTGTCTACTAACCTCTCTGTCTCTCTGTCTACTAACCCCCCTGTCTCTCTGTCTACTAACCTCCCTGTCTACTAACCTCTCTGTCTCTCTGTCTACTAACCTCTCTGTCTCTCTGTCTACTAACCCTCTCTGTCTCTCTGTCTACTAACCTCCCTGTCTACTACCTCTCTGTCTCTCTGTCTACTAACCTCTCTGTCTACTAACCCTCCCTGTCTCTCTGTCTACTAACCTCCCTGTCTCTCTGTCTACTAACCTCCCTGTCTCTCTGTCTACTAACCTCTCTGTCTCTCTGTCTACTAACCTCTCTGTCTCTCTGTCTACTAACCTCCCTGTCTCTCTGTCCTACTAAACCTCGTCTGTCTACTAACCTCCCTGTCTCTCTGTCCTACTAACCTCCCTGTCTCTCTGTCTACTACCTCTCTGTCTACTAACCTCTCTGTCTACTACTATCTCCCTGTCTCTCTGTCTACTAACCTCCCTGTCTCTCTGTCTACTAACCTCTCTGTCTCTCTGTCTACTAACCTCCCTGTCTCTCTGTCTACTAACCTCTCTGTCTACTAACCTCCCTGTCTCTCTGTCTACTAACCTCCCTGTCTCTCTGTCTACTAACCTCTCTGTCTCTCTGTCTACTAACCTCTCTGTCTCTCTGTCTACTAACCTCCCTGTCTACTAACCTCCCTGTCTCTCTGTCTACTAACCTCTCGGTCTCTCTGTCTACTAACCTCTCTGTCTACTAACCTCTCTGTCTACTAACCTCCCTGTCTCTCTGTCTACTAACCTCTCTGTCTCTCTGTCTACTAACCTCTCTGTCTCTCTGTCTACTAACCTCTCTGTCTCTCTGTCTACTAACCTCCCTGTCTCTCTGTCTACTAACCTCTCTGTCTACTAACCTCTCTGTCTCTCTGTCTACTAACCTCCCTGTCTCTCTGTCTACTAACCTCTCTGTCTCTCTGTCTACTAACCTCTCTGTCTACTAACCTCTCTGTCTCTCTGTCTACTAACCTCTCTGTCTACTAACCTCTCTGTCTCTCTGTCTACTAACCTCTCTGTCTACTAACCTCCCTGTCTCTCTGTCTACTAACCTCCCTGTCTCTCTGTCTACTAACCTCTCTGTCTACTAACCTCTCTGTCTCTCTGTCTACTAACCTCTCTGTCTCTCTGTCTACTAACCTCCCTGTCTCTCTGTCTACTAACCTCTCTGTCTACTAACCTCTCTGTCTACTAACCTCTCTGTCTCTCTGGTCTACTAACCTCTCTGTCTCTCTGTCTACTAACTCCCTGTCTCTCTGTCTTACTAACCTCTCTGTCTACTAACCTCTCTGTCTCTCTGTCTACTAACCTCTCTGTCTCTCTGTCTACTAACCTCTCTGTCTCTGTCTACTAACCTCTCTGTCTCTCTGTCACTAACCTTCTGTCTACTAACCTCTCGTCTCTTGTCTACTAACCTCCCTGTCTCTCTGTCTACTAACCTCTCTGTCTACTAACCTCTCTGTCTCTCTGTCTACTAACCTCTCTGTCTCTCTGTCTACTAACCTCTCTGTCTCTCTGTCTACTAACCTCCCTGTCTCTCTGTCTACTAACCTCTCTGTCTACTAACCTCTCTGTCTCTCTGTCTACTAACCTCCCTGTCTCTCTGTCTACTAACCTCTCTGTCTACTAACCTCTCTGTCTCTCTGTCTACTAACCTCTGTCTCTCTGTCTACTAACCTCTCTGTCTCTCTGTCTACTAACCTCCCTGTCTCTCTGTCTACTAACCTCTCTGTCTACTAACCTCTCTGTCTCTCTGTCTACTAACCTCTCTGTCTCTCTGTCTACTAACCTCTCTGTCTCTCTGTCTACTAACCTCTCTGTCTCTCTGTCTACTAACCTCTCTGTCTCTCTGTCTACTAACCTCTCTGTCTCTCTGTCTACTGAACCTCTCTGTCTCTGTCTACTAACCTCTCTGTCTCTCTGTCTACTAACCTCTTGTCTCTCTGTCTACTAACCTCTCTGTCTCTCTGTCTACTAACCTCTCTGTCTCTCTGTCTACTAACTCCCTGTCTCTCTGTCTACTAACCTCCCTGTCTCTCTGTCTACTAACCTCCCTGTCTCTCTGTCTACTAACCTCTCTGTCTCTCTGTCTTCTAACCTCTCTGTCTCTCTGTCTACTAACCTCCCTGTCTCTCTGTCTACTAACCTCTCTGTCTACTAACCTCTCTGTCTCTCTGTCTACTAACCTCTCTGTCTCTCTGTCTACTAACCTCTCTGTCTCTCTGTCTACTAACCTCTCTGTCTACTAACCTCCCTGTCTCTCTGTCTACTAACCTCTCTGTCTACTAACCTCTCTGTCTCTCTGTCTACTAACCTCTCTGTCTACTAACCTCTCTGTCTCTCTGTCTACTAACCTCCCTGTCTCTCTGTCTACTAACCTCCCTGTCTCTCTGTCTACTAACCTCTCTGTCTACTAACCTCCCTGTCCTCTCGTCCTACTAACTCCCTGTCTCTCTGTCCTACTAACCTCCCTGTCTCTCTGTCTCTACTAAACCTCTCTGTCTACTAACCTCCCTGTCTCTCTGTCTACTAACCCTCTGTCTACTAACCTCTCTGTCTACTAACCTCTCTGTCTCTCTGTCTACTAACCTCTCTGTCTCTCTGTCTACTAACCTCCCTGTCTCTCTGTCTACTAACCTCTCCGTCTACTAACCTCCCTGTCTCTCTGTCTACTAACCTCTCTGTCTACTAACCTCTCTGTCTACTAACCTCTCTGTCTCTCTGTCTACTAACCTCTCTGTCTCTCTGTCTACTAACCTCCCTGTCTCTCTGTCTACTAACCTCTCTGTCTACTAACCTACTCTGTCTCTCTGTACTACTAACCTCTCCTGTCTCTCTGTCTACTAACCTCCCTGTCACCTCTCTGTCCGTAACTAACCTCTCTGTCTCTCTGTCTACTAACCTCTCTGTCCTCTCTGTCTACTAACCTCTCTGTCTCTCTGTCTACTAACCTCTCTGTCTCTCTGTCTACTAACCTCCCTGTCTCTCTGTCTACTAACCTCTCTGTCTACTAACCTCTCTGTCTCTCTGTCTACTAACCTCCCTGTCTCTCTGTCTACTAACCTCTCTGTCTACTAACCTCTCTGTCTCTCTGTCTACTAACCTCTCTGTCTCTCTGTCTACTAACCTCCCTGTCTACTAACCTCCCTGTCTCTCTGTCTACTAACCTCTCTGTCTCTCTGTCTACTAACCTCTCTGTCTCTCTGTCTACTAACCTCCCTGTCTCTCTGTCTACTAACCTCCCTGTCTCTCTGTCTACTAACCTCCCTGTCTCTCTGTCTACTAACCTCCCTGTCTCTCTGTCTACTAACCTCTCTGTCTCTCTGTCTACTAACCTCCCTGTCTCTCTGTCTACTAACCTCTCTGTCTACTAACCTCCCTGTCTCTCTGTCTACTAACCTCCCTGTCTCTCTGTCTACTAACCTCTCTGTCTACTAACCTCTCTGTCTCTCTGTCTACTAACCTCTGTCTCTCTGTCTACTAACCTCTCTGTCTCTCTTGTCTCTACTAACTCTCTGTCTCTCTGTCTACTAACCTCTCTGTCTCTCTGTCTACTAACCTCTCTGTCTACTAACCTCTCTGTCTCTCTGTCTACTAACCTCTCTGTCTACTAACCTCCCTGTCTCTCTGTCTACTAACCTCTCTGTCTCTCCGTCTACTAACCTCTCTGTCTCTCTGTCTACTAACCTCTCTGTCTACTAACCTCTCTGTCTCTCTGTCTACTAACCTCTCTGTCTCTCTGTCTACTAACCTCTCTGTCTCTCTGTCTACTAACCTCTCTGTCTCTCTGTCTACTAACCTCTCTGTCTCTCTGTCTACTAACCTCCCTGTCTCTCTGTCTACTAACCTCTCTGTCTCTCTGTCTACTAACCTCTCTGTCTCTCTGTCTACTAACCTCTCTGTCTCTCTGTCTACTAACCTCTCTGTCTCTCTGTCTACTAACCTCCCTGTCTCTCTGTCTACTCTCTCATGTTCTCTCTCTGTTCTCTTTACTATTTTTGCTAACACACACACACACAGACACACACAAACACACACAGCAGTGTTTGTCCAAGGTGACGTTACTGTGTGCAGCAGGTAGAAATGACTCAGTGTGTCCGGACTGTAAGGTGACTCAGCACAGGTGTTCTATTCTTTCTTTCTTTCTTTCTTTCTTTCTTTCTCGCGCTCCAATTTAAGGGCTTTATTAGCATGGGAAACATATTTGTACGTTGCCAAAGCAAGTGAAATAGATAATAAACAAAACCAAATTAACAGTAAACATTACAATCACAAAAGTTCTAAAAGAATAAAGACATTTCAAATGTCATATTATGTCTATATACAGTGTTGTAACGATGTGCAAATAGTTAAAGTACAAAAGGGAAAATAAATTAACATAAATATGGGTTGTATTTACAATGGGGTTTGTTCTTCACTGGTTGCCCTTTTCTTGTGGCAACAGGTCACAAATCTTGCTGCTGTGATGGCACACTGTGGTTTTTCACCCAGTAGATAAGGGAGTTTATCAAAATTGGATTTGTTTTTTAATTATTTGTGGGTCTGTGTAATCTGAGGGAAATATGTGTCTCTAATATGGTCATACATTTGGCAGGAGGTTAGGAAGTGCAGCTCAGTTTCCACCTCATTTTGTGGGCAGTGTGCACATAGCCTGTCTTCTCTTGAGAGCCAGGTCTGCCTACAGCGGCCTTTCTCAATAGCAAGGCTATGCTCACTGAGTCTGTACATAGTCAAAGCTTTCCTTAAGTTTGGGTCAGTCACAGTGGTCAGGTATTCTGCCACTGTGTACTCTCTGCTTAGGGCCAGATAGCATTCCAGTTTGCTCTGTTTTTTTGTTAATTCTTTCCAATGTGTCAAGCAATTATCTTTTTGTTTTCTCATGATTTGGTTGGATCTAAATGTGTTGTTGTTGTCCTGGGGCTCTGTGGGGTCTGTTTGTGTTTGTGAACATAGGCCCAGGACCAGCTTGCTTAGGGGACTCTTCTCCAAGTTCATCTCTCTTTAGGTGATGGTTTTGTTATGGAAGGTTTGGGAATCGCTTCCTTTTAAGTGGTTATAGAATTGAACGGCTCTTTTCTGGATTTTGATAATTAGCGAGTATTGGCCTAATTCTGCTCTGCATGCATTATTTGGTGTTTTACGTTGTACACTGAATATATTTTTGCAGAATTCTGCATGCAGAGTCTCAATTTGGTGTTAGTCCCATTTTGTGAATTCTTGGTTGGTGTGCGGACCCCAGACCTCACAACCATAAAGGGCAATGGGTTCTATAACTGATTCAAGCATTTTTAGCCAGATCCTAATTGGTATGTCAAATGTTATGTTCCTTTTGATGGCATAGAAGGCCCTTCTTGCCTTGTCTCTCAGATCGTTCACAGCTTTGTGGAAGTCACCTGTGGTGCTGATGTTTAGGCCGAGGTATGTATAGTTTTTTGTGTGTCTAGATGGAATTTGTATTTGTGGTCATGGCAATTTGACATTTTTGGAACACCATTATTTTTGTCTTACTGAGATTTACTGTCAGGGCCCAGGTCTGACATAATCTGTGCAGAAGATCATCAACAAACAGTAGACATTTGACTTCAGATTCTAGTAGGGTGAGGCCGGGTGCTGCAGACTGTTCTAGTGCCCTCGCCAATTCGTTGACATACAGTGCTATGAAAAAGTATTTGCCCCCTTTCAAATTTTCTCTACTTTGCATATTTGTGATGCTGAATGTTATCAGATCTTCAACCAAAACCTAATATTAGATAAAGGGAACATAAGTGAACAAATAACACAATAATTACATATTTATTTCATTTATTTCATAAACAAAGTTATGCAACACCCAATTCCCCTGTGTGAAAAAGTAATTGCCCCCTTACACTCAATAACTGGTTGTGCCACCTTTAGCTGCAATGACTCCAACCAAATGCTTCCTGTAGTTGATCAGTCTCTCCCGTCGCTGTGGAGGAATTTTGGCCCACTCTTCCATGCAGAACTGCTTTAACTCAGTGACTTGTGGGTTTTCAAGCATGAACTGCTCGTTTCAAGTCCTGCCACAACATCTCAATTGGGATTAGGTCTGGACTTTGACTGGGCCATTCCAAAACTTCCAATTTGTTGCTTTTTAGCAATTTTCATGTAGACTTGATTGTGTGTTTTGGATCATTGTCTTGCTGCATGACCCAGCTGCGCTTCAGCTTCAGCTCACAGACGGATGGTCTGACATTCTCCTGTAGAATTCTCTGATACAGAGCAGAATTCATGGTTCCTTCTATTAAGGCAAGTCGTCCAGGTCCTGAGACAGCAAAGCATCCCCAAACCATCACACCACCACCACCATGCTTGACCTTTGGTATGATGTTCTTACTGTGGAATGCAGAGTTTGGTTTTCGCCAGACATTACTGGAACCATGCCGTCCAAAAAGTTATACTTTTGAATCATCTACCAAAGGTCAAGCATGGTGGTGGTGGTGGTGTGATGCTACGTGTCAGTGTGAATCATGTCTCATATCTCCCCTCTTTCAACATTACAACGGTATAGCTAATAGGCTGTGTGTTTGTAGATCCACTGAGGTGAATGAACCTACAGCAGTCAGGTCATAATGTCTGGGGGCATTTTAACTTGTTTTTGCTGTTCTCCAAATAGCATTTAGAAGTTTTTCGATTGTATAGAAATGCAGGATCTGGGGTCGGAATATGACACAAGTATTCCCCCACCCCCCCCTTTGTGTGTGTGTGTGTGTGTGTGTGTGTGTGTGTGTGTGTGTGCGTGTGCGTGCGTGCGCACACACATTTGGCGCAGAGACATTTGGTCCATCTGATCACCGCCCTGACATCTACCTAGCGACTGGAGAGGAAGTGGCCAGGGGTTATCCCATGCTGTCACAAGCCCAGACTGTAGTCTCCATTACGACCCTTCTAACCCTTTGATCTCAGAGCCCCAGTGGTGTGATTGGCTGAAGACTTCTGATTCTCCCTACAGTATCGGTCTCCAACCCTGGGGCCCCTCAGGCTGCGTTTACACAGGCAGCACAATTCTGATCTTTTACTTAAAACTGGTCTTTTGACCGATAAGATCAGCTCTGAAAAAAGATCTGATGTGAAACGATCCGATGAGAAACAATCTGATGAGAAACGATCTGACGACAAACGATCCGATGACAAACGATCCGATGAGAAACGATCCGACGAGAAATGATCCGACGAGAAACGATCCGATGAGAAACGATCCGATGAGAAACGATCCGATGTGAAACGATCCGATGTGAAACGATCCGATGAGAAACGATCCGATGAGAAACGATCCGATGAGATTAGTCAAAAGACCAATTCGTGTTTGTCTGTTTTTTTTTTACTTCCTACCAGGAGGAGTCAGTTGTCGAGGGCAACTCAGAGACAGAACCGGATGAGGGTAAGGCAGCAATGAAATCAATCGATCACCCTTTCACCCCTGACCTTTCACCCCTGACCTTTCACCCCTGACCTTTCACCCCTGACCCTATAGCAGTGTTCCCCAACTAGTGGCCCGTGGGTGATTTTTATTTATTTATTTGGCCTCAAGTTTTCTAAGCAAAGATAATAATATTAAATTTATTTTTTTGGACATAAGACTGTAAAAATCAGATGTTATTTGTCACATGCTTGGTAAACAACAGGTGTAGACTAACAGTGAAATGTTTACTGACACCTGTTGTTTACGAAGCATGTGACAAATAACATTAGATTTTTACAGTCTTATGTCCAAAAAATACAGAGAGAGAGAAAATAGAGAATTAATAGAACAGTAGAACACGTAATAATAACAATGAGTAACGATAACTTGGCTATATATATATACTGTAAGTCGCTCTGGATAAGAGCGTCTGCTAAATGACTTAAATGTAAATGTAAAATGTACACCAGCAAATCAGCTCCAAGTGCTTTTAATTTTGGAAATCTGTTCCAAAAGTATTCCCACGCGTTAGAGATATGTTATCGTATACAGTATGGAAGCAAGGTTTGAAATGATTGTTTTAGTCCAATATTAAATCTGTTTGGGCTTCTTGAGGTCAATTTGCCTTCTAGTTGTTGATCCCTACCCAATAGGTTCACGGAAGCCAACCACAGGACCAGTGGTTGTCAGGGAAACCAGAAAAAATTCCCGCCATCGAGAAACTGCAAAACGGTCCGCAAATGGAGCATCAACTACCTCTAAGGTGAGACCGAGGGAGAGAGGAGGAGGGGGGGGGGGGGGGGAGAGACGAGAGAGAGGGGGCGGAGGAGAGGGGCGCAGGGTGGACGGGTATGAGAGGACGGAGAGTGAGAGAGGGGCGGAGGGCGGGGAGAGAGCGGACCTACGCACATTCATGCCGGGGCGCGGGAAGGGGGAGGGCCGATGCAGGAGAGAGAGGTGCAGGGGGGGATTGACCGAGGGGCGAGCGCGGGGGAGAAGGGAGGGGACAGGGGGGGAGCAGAGACGACGAGAGGGGACGGGGGGAGGAGCACGGGCGCGAGGGGGCGGAAGAGGGAGGGGGGAAGGGGGCGGGAGAGATGAGAGAGAGACGGTAGAGCGCGGAGGGGGATGAAGAGGGGGACGGGTGGAGCGTAGAGAGGACGGAGGATGAGAGAGGGAAGGGGGGATGAGAGAGGGAGGGGGAAGGGGACGAGAGAGAGAGCACGAGAGACGGCGACGGGCGGGAAGACGGGGGGGATGAGAGAGGCGATTAGGGGGGGCACGAAGATGGGGAGGGGGGCGGAGGGGGGGAGGGGGGAGGGGGGGAGAGGGGGGGAGGGGGGGGGGGGGGGAGAAGGGGGGAGGGGGGGGGAGGGAAGGGGGGGGGGGGGAAAGGGGGGGGGGGAGAAAAGGGAAAAAGGGGGGGGGAAAGGGCAGGGGGGGGGGGGAAAAAGGGGGGGGGGGGAAAGGGGGGGAAGGGGGGAAAAAGAGAAACCAAAGGGGGGGAAAAGGGGGGGGGGGGGGGAAACGGGGGGGAGGGGGGGGGGGAAAAGGGGGGGGGGGGGGGAAAAAAGGGGGGGGGGAAAGGGGGGGGGGGGGGGGGTGGGGGGGGGGGGGGGTTTTTTTCCCCCCCCCCGGGGGGGGGGGGGGGGTATTTTTTTTTTTTTTTTCCCCCCCCCCCCCGGGGGGGGGGGGGGGGGGGGGGGGGGGGGGGGGGCCCCCCCCGGGGGGGGGGGGGGGGAAAAAAAGGGGGGGGGGGGGGGGGGCCCCTTTTTTTTTTTTTTTTTGGGGGGGGGGGGGGGGCCCCCGGGGCCCTTTCCCCCCCCGGGGGGTCCCGGGTTTTAAAAAGGGGGGGGCTTTACCCCCCGGCCCCTGGGGGGGGAAAAAGGGGGGGGGAAGGAAAGAAAAGAAAAAAGGGCGGGGGCAAGGGAAAAAAAAAAAAAAAAAAAAAAAAAACCCCCCCCCCCCCCCCCCCCCCCCCCCCCCCCCCCCCCCCTCTCCTCTCTCCTCCCTCCCCTTCCATGCCCCTCTCTCCCCCCCCCTCCCAGTTACAAGGGCGGGTTTTTCCCAGAGAAGAGGGGCGTGGACCCCGACGGTCGCCCCGGAATCGGGGCCCGAAGACTTTCCCCGTGTGACCGGCCTTTATGATCACGTGACCTGCCTGCCCAGACGCTTGCCACGAGTCGCCCCGGTACGCTGACGCAAAGAATTGGGGGGAGCCTTTGCCGACCTCAGCCTCAAAAGCCGCCGCTAAAGTAGAGATTTAAATACATTCCCCTTTGTGGGTACCAGTCGTTTAGATCAATTCCCCTAGCCTGGGTACCGTCGTTTGATCCTTTCCCCGCCGTGTACCCGTCTGTTTAAAATAAATTCCCCTTTAAACCCGGGGACCAGCGTTTAGATAAAATTTCCCCTAGCCCGGGTACCAGTCTGTTTAGATAACATTCCCCTCCCGGGTAAGTCGTTTAGATCACATTCCTCTGCCCCGGGACCAGTCGTTAGATAACGTCCCCTAGCCTGGACCAGTTGTTTTGATCACTTCCTTACTGGGTACCACGTTTGATCACATTCCCCTGCCGGGTACCAGTCTTTTTAGATACATTTCTTAGCTGGGTACCGTCGTTTAGTCACATTCCTCTACCTGGGTACCAGTCGGTTTTTTATAACATTCCCCTAGCCTGGGTACCAGTCTGTTTAGACACATTCCCCCTAGCCTGGGTACCAGTCTGTTTTAAACACATTCCTTGCCCGGGTACCCGCTGTTTAGAAACATTCCCCTGCCTGGGACCAGTCGTTTTACATTCCCTGCCTGGGTACCAGTCTGTTTAGAAACATCCTCTAGCCGGGTACCCGTGTTTTGTCACATTCCCCTTTGCCGGGTACCAGTTGTTTGATCACATTCCCCTAGCCTGGGTACCAGTCTGTTTTGTCAATTCCTTAGCTGGGTGCCAGTCTGTTTAGATCAATTCTCTAGCCTGGGTACCATTTTTTAAAAAATTTTTCTAGCCGGGTACCAGTCTGTTTAGACACATTCCTCTACCGGGAACCCGTCTGTTTAGATAACATTCCCTTTTCCTGGTACCGTCGTTTGATAAAAATTTCCCCTTTGCCGGGTACCAGTTGTTTAGATAAAATTTCCCCTGCCTGGGACCCGTCTGTTTAGATACTTCCTCTAGCCGGGGTACCGCTGTTTTGATAAAATTCCTCTACCGGGGGACATTGTTTGATAACATTCCCCTTTGCGGGGTACCCGCTGTTTTTGATCACTTTCCCCCCAGCCTCGGGGACCAGTCTGTTTAGATCACTTCTTAAACCCGGGTACCAGTCTTTTTACACATCCCCCTAGCCGGGGACCAGCGTTAGATCACATTCCTCTAGCCTGGGACCAGTTTTTTGAAACATTCCCCCTAGCCTGGGGGGACCAGTCGTTTTGATACTTCCTCTAGCCCGGGTACCCGTTGTTTAGATCACATTCCTTAGCCGGGTACCTCGTTAGATCACATTCCCCAACTGGGTACCAGTTTTTTAGATAACATTCCTCTGCCTGGGGGGCCCGTTGTTTAGAAAACTTCCCCTTTGCCTGGGGACCAGTCTGTTTAGATCACATTTTTCTAGCCTGGGTACCAGTCTGTTTAGATTACGATTTCTCTTAGCCTGGGTACCAGTCTGTTTAGATCACATTCCTCTAGCCCGGGTACCAGTCTGTTTAGATCACATTCCTCTAGCCTGGGTGGTTACCCAGGTCTGTTTTTAGATCACATTCCTCTAGCCTGGGTACCATCTGTTTAATCACATTCCTCTAGCCTGGGGTACCAGTCTGTTTAGATCACATTCCTCTAGCCTGGGTACCAGTCTGTTTAGATCAACATTCCTCTAGCCTGGGTACCAGTCTGTTTAGATCACATCTCTAGCCTGGGTACCAGTCTGTTTAGATAACATTCCCTTAACCTGGGTACCAGTCTGTTTAGATAACATTCCTCTAGCCTGGGTACCAGTCTGTTTAGATAACACTTCCCCTAGCCTGGGTACCAGTCTGTTTAGATAACATTCCTCTAGCCTGGGTACCAGTCTGTTTAGATAACATCCTCTAGCCTGGGTACCAGTCTGTTTAGATCACATCCTCTAGCCTGCGGTACCAGTCTGTTTAGATCACATCCTCTAGCCTGGGTACCAGTCTGTTTAGATCACATTCCTCTAGCCTGGGTACCAGTCTGTTTAGATCACATTCCTCTAGCCTGGGTACCAGTCTGTTTAGATCACATTCCTCTAGCCTGGGTACCAGTCTGTTTAGATCACATTCCTCTAGCCTGGGTACCAGTCTGTTTAGATAACATTCCTCTAGCCTGGGTACCAGTCTGTTTAGATAACATTCCTCTAGCCTGGGTACCAGTCTGTTTAGATAACATTCCTCTAGCCTGGGTACCAGTCTGTTTAGATAACATTCCCTTAACCTGGGTACCAGTCTGTTTAATAACATTCCTCTAGCCGGGTACCAGTCGTTTAGATAACATTCCTCTAGCCTGGGTACCAGTCTGTTTAGATCCAACTTCCTCGTAGCCTTAGATACAGTCCTGTTTAGTACCAGTCCTCTAGCTTGGGTACAGTCTTTTAGATCACATCCCTAGCCTGGTGTACCAGCTGTTTAGCATGACATTCCCTAGCCTGGTTACACATCTGCTTTAGATGACCAGTTCCTTAGCTGGGTACCAGTCGTTTAGATACATTCCTCTAGCCTGGGTACCAGTCTGTTTAGAAACATTCCTCTAGCTCGGGTACCAGTCTGTTTAGATCACATTCCTCTAGCCTGGGTACCAGTCTGTTAGATAACATTCCCTAACCTGGGTACCAGTCTGTTTAGATAACATTCCTCTAGCCTGGGTACCAGTCTGTTTAGATAAATTCCCTAGCCTGGGTACCAGTCTGTTTAGATCACATTCCTAGCCTGGGTACCAGTTGTTTAGATCACATTCCCTAGCCTGGGTACCAGTCTGTTTAGATAACAGTCCTCTAGCCTGGGTACCAGTCTGTTTAGATACATTCCTCTAGCCTGGGTACAGTCTGTTTAGATCACATTCCTCTAGCCGGGTACCAGTCTGTTTAGATCACATTCCTCTACCTGGGTACCAGTCTGTTTAGATACATCCTCTAGCTGGGTACCAGTCTGTTTAGATAACATTCCTCTAGCCTGGGTACCAGTCTGTTTAGATAACATTCCTCTAGCCTGGGTACCAGTCTGTTTAGATCACATTCCTCTAGCCTGGGTACCAGTCTGTTTAGATCACATTCCTCTAGCCTGGGTACCAGTGTGTTTAGATCACATTCCTCTAGCCTGGGTACCAGTCTGTTTAGATAACATTCCTCTAGCCTGGGTACCAGTCTGTTTAGATAACATTCCTCTAGCCTGGGTACCAGTCTGTTTAGATAACATTCCTCTAGCCTGGGTACCAGTCTGTTTAGATCACATTCCTCTAGCCTGGGTACCAGTCTGTTTAGATAACATTCCTCTAGCCTGGGTACCAGTCTCTCTCTGCTAACAATCAAATCAAATCAAATGTTATTTGTCACATTTGCCGAATACAACCGTGAAATGCTTACTGACAAGCCCTTAACCAACAACGCAGTTTTAAGAAAAATACGAGTTAAGAAAATATTTACTAAATAAACTGAAGTAAAAAATAAAATAAAAAGTAAAAAATAAAATAACAATAACGAGGCTATATACAGGTGGTACCGGTACCTAGTCAATGTGCGGGGGTACAGGTTAGTCGAGGTAATTTGTACATGTAGGTAGGGGTAAAGTGACTATGCATAGATAATAAACAGTGAGTAGCAGCAGTGTAAAAACAAAGGGGGGATGTCAATGTAAATAGTCCAGGTGGCCATTTGATTAATTGTTCAGGAGTCTTATGCTTGGGGGTAGAAGCTGTTAAGGAGCCTTTTGAACATAGACTCGGCACTACGGTACCGCTTTCCGTGCGGTGGCTGAGCGAACAGTCTATGACTAGGGTGGCTGGAGTCTTTGGCAATTTGTAGGGCCTTCCTCTGACACCACCTGGTATTGAGGTCCTGGATGGCAGGAAGCTTGGCCCTGGTGATGTACTGGGCCGTACGCACTACCCTCTGTAGTGCCTTGCGGTCGGAGGCCGAGCAGTTGCCATACCAGGCGGTGATGCAACCAGTCAGGATGCTCTCGATGGTGCAGCTGTAGAACTTTTTGAGGATCTGAGGACATATGCTAAATCTTTTCAGTCTCCTGAGGGGGAATAGGCTTTGTCTTGCCCTCTTCACAACTGTCTTGGTGTGTTTGGACCATGATAGTTTGTTAGTGATGTGGACACCAAGGAACTTGAACCTCTCGACCAGCTGCACTACAGCCCCGTCGATGTGAATGGGGGCGTGCTCGGCCCTCATTTTCCACTCCGTGTACTCTGTGTCATATGCCAAATTTAGCATGACAGGAGTGGCATAATAATAATAATAATAATAATAATAATATGCCATTTAGCAGACGCTTTTATCCAAAGCGACTTACAGTCATGTGCGCCTACATTTTTGTGTATGGGGTGGTCCCGGGGATCGAACCCACTACCTTGGCGTTACAAGCGCCGTGCTCTACCAGCTGAGCTACAGAGGACCATGACAGCAGAACAGTCTGGTACCCAGTTATAGAAGAATCAGGAATATCAGGTGATTTTCCACTCCTCTTCTTAGTGGTATGAGGTGCTCTCACCGTATGTTGAAGAAAGGATATGGTTGTTATATGGATAAGGATATGGTTATAATATGGATAAGGATCATATGATATAATATGGTTATAATATGGATAAGTGGTATGAGGTGATCTCACCGTATGTTGAAGAAAGGATATGGTTGTTATATGGATAAGGATATGGTTATAATATGGATAAGGATCATATGATATATGGTTATAATATGGATAAGTGGTATGAGGTGATCTCACCGTATGTTGAAGAAAGGATATGGTTGTTATATGGATAAGGATATGGTTATAATATGGATAAGGATCATATGATATAATATGGTTATAATATCGATAAGTGGTATGAGGTGATCTCACCGTATGTTGAAGAAAGGATATGGTTGTTATATGGATAAGGATATGGTTATAATATGGATAAGGATCATATGATATAATATGGTTATAATATGGATAAGTGGTATGAGGTGCTCTCACCGTATGTTGAAGAAAGGATATGGTTGTTATATGGATAAGGATATGGTTATAATATGGATAAGGATCAATATGATATAATATGGTTATAATATGGATAAGTGGTATGAGGTGCTCTCACCGTATGTTGAAGAAAGGATATGGTTGTTATATGGATAAGGATATGGTTATAATATGGATAAGGATCATATGATATAATATGGTTATAATATGGATAAGTGGTATGAGGTGCTCTCACCGTATGTTGAAGAAAGGATATGGTTGTTATATGGATAAGGATATGGTTATAATATGGATAAGGATCATATGATATAATATGGTTATAATATGGATAAGGATCATATGATATAATATGGTTATAATATGGATAAGGATCATATGATATAATATGGTTATAATATGGATAAGGATCATATGATATAATATGGTTATAATATGGATAAGGATCATATGATATAATATGGTTTATAATATGGATAAGGATCATATGATATAATATGGTTATAATATGGATAAGGATCATATGATATAATATGGTTATAATATGGATAAGGATCATATGATATAATATGGATATAATATGGATAAGGATCATATGATATAATATGGTTATAATATGGATAAGGATCATATGATATAATATGGTTATAATATGGATAAGGATCATATGATATAATATGGTTATAATATGGATAAGGATCATATGATATAATATGGATATAATATGGATAAGGATCATATTATTTAGGCTCGTTCACTTCAAAGCCTCTTCATGGGCTCTGTGTTTTGTGCAATCATGTCACATGACCATTCATTATTTCATTACTTTATTGACCTGGATTGTAACCTTTTTATTTAAATTAGATAGATTAGATTGTATTAATAGTTAGATTTGAACCTTTATTGAAAGCTTTTTCATCCAACGGTCCCCTTGTGTTTTCAGATGAGCCAGTACCATCCTCAGACGACTTCTCATTTCTGGATGAGGCTTAAAAATACAGGATCAAATCCTCTCCGACCACCCTAGGCCACAGGCGGGAATGTTTTAAACCGTTTTTGTGTTGTAACTGTCTTCCTCTGGTCTGCTTTTCTCAGGTAGAGTTTGGTCTGAACGGGGACACCCAGAGGTTCCTGTCTAAGAGCGGAGAGGTTCTGGTCTCGGCTGTGAACTCCTTCACCTCCGATATGAACACACTGGTTAACAAAACTATAGAAGACACCATGGTCAACGTCCAACACTACGAGACAGCCAGGTAGCACACGCAGAGCATGCAACACAGAAGCCTTTCTGTCATCTCACTAGGCCAGGGGTCATTTTGGCTCAAGGGCCACATCGGGATGATTGGTAAATTTCCCAAACAGATTTTAGTTGGTCCTTATACAGGGTTAGAGTACGATGCATACCGTTGTGACCTGGAGGAGTTGAACCTGGGAGCTCGAGACTCCGCCACCCTCGTCAAACTTGAGCAGGCCCAGAGAACCTTCCAGAACCAGAGAGAGAAATATGAGAAGAGCCGAAACGACCTGTCAGTCAAACTCCAACTACTAGAGGAGAATAAGGTAAGGAGAAGATATGGAATGAATTAGTCCTGTTAAGGAGAAGAGATGGAATGGATTAGTCCTGTTAAGGGAGAAAGAGATGGAATGGGATTCGTCCTGTTAAGTAGAAGAAGGATGGAATGGATTAGGTTCCTTTGTTTAAGGAAGAAGAGATGGAATGGATTAGTCCTGTTAAGGAGAAGAGATGGAATGGTATTAGTCCTGTTAAGGAGAAGAGATGGAATGGTAATTATTCCTGTTAGGAGAAGAGAGGATGGATTGTCCTGTTAAGGAGAAGAGAGGAATGGGTATTAGTCCTGTTAAGGAGAAGAGATGGAATGATTAGTCCTGTTAAGGAGAAGAGATGGAATGTATTAGTCCTGTTAAGGAGAAGAGATGGAATGGTATTAGTCCTGTTAAGGAGAAGAGATGGAATGGTATAGTCCTGTTAAGGAGAAGAGATGGAATGGATTAGTCATGTTAAGGAGAAGAGATGGAATGGATTAGTCCTGTTAAGGAAGGGAAGATAGTCGAATGGAATGGTATTAGTCTGTTAAGGAGAAAGAATGGAAGGATTAGTCCCGTTAAGGAGAAGAGATGGAATGGATTAGTCCTGTTAAGGAGAAGAGATGGAATGGATTAGTCCTGTTTCAACTACTAGAGGAGAATAAGGTAAGGAGAAGAGATGGAATGTATTAGTCCTGTTTCACTGGATGTAGAAGTGGGAGAAACACTCTTACCCCCCTCCCCCCTCCTCTCCTCTCCCTCTCTCTCCCCAAAAATTTCGCTAAGAGATAGCGAGATGAGTGAACAGTAGATGCTAAAAAACAGTCAAACGGGTCTCCAACGGAACTAAGCTAAGAAGAAAAGGACCCCCCGCAAGCCGAGTACCAGCTCAACGGGTCACCACCCAGCTAAAAACACATGCCCCCAAAATCTTTCCCCTCCCCTGCCCCATCCCCCCATACCTCCCGAGATCAACCAAATTTCAAATCAACCCAAATCCCAACTCCCCCAACCCCCAATAAAAAGACAAAATCTACCAAGTCCCACCCCAGAGACCCCTCCCCAACAAAGAAAACTAGACCCCAACCAAAAAAAGAAACCCCAACCGCCACTAAAACAGCACACACACCCCGCATCCCAAGGAACCCCACAAAACCCAACCACTCCAAACACTCCAACACATCCAAACCCCCAAAACCCCAACACTCGAGCCCCTCCCCAATCCCATCACTCCCGCACCCCTAAAAAATGCCCCCCAAACACCCCCTCCCGTCTCCAACTCTCTCCCCCATCCTCCCCCCTCCCCCCCCCCCCTCTCTCTCCCCTCCTCCCCCACCTCTCTTCCCCCCCCCCCCCCCCAGGTAAAGGTGCTCCACCATCATTTGGTATTGTTCCATGGTGCTGTAGCCTCCTACAACACCTCCAACCACCAGCACCTGGAGGCAAGCACCAAGCTACCCATGCCCGGCACAGAGCCTCCTTCCTGGCTAGAGGAGAGCTAATCACCCCAATAACCATCCACCATGTCTGGGCACCTCTCAACTGCCACCTCTGTGGGCCAAAACAGAGGGTATTGTCAACACTCCCGTTCTCTTAACCTATATGACCTATAGGTTCTCCTCTTGCCCAATATGACCTATAGGTTCTCCTATTGCCCAATATGACCTATAGGTTCTCCTCTTGCCCAATATGACCTATAGGTTCTCCTCTTGCCAATATGACCTATAGGTTCTCCTCTTGCCCAATATGAACCTATAGGTTCTCCTATTGCCCAATATGACCTATAGGTTCTCCTCTTGCCCAATATGACCTATAGGTTCTCCTCTTGCCCAATATGACCTATAGGTTCTCCTCTTGCCCAATATGACCTATAGGTTCTCCTCTTGCCCAATATGACCTATAGGTTCTCCTCTTGCCCAATATGACCTATAGGTTCTCCTCTTGCCCAATATGACCTATAGGTTCTCCTATTGCCCAATATGACCTAAGGTTCTCCTCTTGCCCAATATGACCTATAGGTTCTCCTCTTGCCCAATATGACCTATAGGTTCTCCTCTTGCCCAATATGACCTATAGGTTCTCCTCTTGCCCAATATGACCTATAGGTTCTCCTCTTGCCCAATATGACCTATAGGTTCTCCTCTTGCCCAATATGACCTATAGGTTCTCCTATTGCCCAATATGACCTATAGGTTCTCCTCTTGCCCAATATGACCTATAGGTTCTCCTCTTGCCCAATATGACCTATAGGTTCTCCTCTTGCCCAATAGGATGTATAGTGGGGTGGCTGGGGCCTCAACCTCTGTTTTGGAGTAAAAGACATTATATCCTTTTAGTCTCTCTGTTTCAACTGTAATAGCTCTTACTCTGTTGTTTTCCCCCTTGTCTTCCTGTAATACCTCTTACTCTGTTGTTTTCCCCATCTCTTCCTGTAATACCTCTTACTCTGTTGTTTCCCCATCTCTTCCTGTAATACCTCTTACTCTGTTGTTTTCCCCATCTCTTCCTGTAATACCTCTTACTCTGTTGTTTTCCCCATCTCTTCCTGTAATACCTCTTACTCTGTTGTTTTCCCCTTGTCTTCCTGTAATACCTCTTACTCTGTTGTTTCCCCCTTGTCTTCCTGTAATACCTCTTACTCTGTTGTTTTCCCCATCTCTTCCTGTAATACCTCTTACTCTGTTGTTTTCCCCCTTGTCTTCCTGTAATACCTCTTACTCTGTTGTTTTCCCCATCTCTTCCTGTAATAGCTCTTACTCTGTTGTTTTCCCCATCTCTTCCTGTAATACCTCTTACTCTGTTGTTTTCCCTTGTCTCCTGTAATACCTCTTACTCTGTTTTGTTTCCCCCTTGTCTTCCTGGAATACCTCTTACTTCTGTTGTTTTCCCCTTGTCTTCCTGTAATACCTCTTACTCTGTTGTTTTCCCCCCTTGTCTTCTGTAATAACCTCTTACTCTGTTGTTTTCCCCTTGTCTCCTGTAATAGCTCTTACTCTGTTGTTTTTCCCCCATCTCTTCCTGTAATAGTCTCTACTCTGTTGTTTTCCCATCTCTTCCTGTAATAACCCCTTACTCTGTTGTTTCCCCCTGTCTTCCTGTAATACCTCTTACTCTGTTGTTTTCCCCCATCTCTTCCTGTAATAACCTCTTACTCTGTTGTTTTACCCCTTGTCTTCCTGTAATACCATCTTACTCTGTTGTTTTCCCCTTGCTTCCTGTAATACCTCTTACTCTGTTGTTTTTCCCCATCTCTTCCTGTATAGCTCTTACTCTGTTGTTTTCCCCATCTCTTCCTGTAATAACCTCTTACTCTGTTGTTTTCCCCCATCTCTTCCTGTAATAGCTCTTACTCTGTTGTTTTCCCCATCTCTTCCTGTTTACCCCCTTACTCTGTTTGTTTCCCCCTTGTCTTCCTGTAATACCTCTTACTACTGTTGTTTCCCCATCTCTTCCTGTAATACCTCTTACTCTGTTGTTTTCCCCTTGTCTTCCTGTAATACCCTCTTACTCTGTTTGTTTTCCCCTTGTCTTCCTGGTAATACCTCTTACTCTGTTGTTTTCCCCCCCTTGTCTTCCTGTAATACCTCTTACCTGTTGTTTTTCCCCCCTTGTCTTCCTGTATATCTCTTTACTCTGTTGTTTCCCCTTTCCCCCTTGTCTTCCTGTAATACCTCTTACTCTGTTGTTTTTTCCCCATCTCTTCCTGTAATACCCCTTACTCTGTTGTTTCCCCCT
Source organism: Coregonus sp. 'balchen' (assembly GCA_902810595.1). Taxonomy (NCBI): domain Eukaryota; kingdom Metazoa; phylum Chordata; class Actinopteri; order Salmoniformes; family Salmonidae; genus Coregonus; species Coregonus sp. 'balchen'. The sequence continues at coordinate 32,760,744 of LR778291.1, forward strand.
TGTCTTCCTGTAATACCTCTTACTCTGTTGTTTTCCCCATCTCTTCCTGTAATACCTCTTACTCTGTTGTTTTCCCCATCTCTTCCTGTAATACCTCTTACTCTGTTGTTTCCCCCTTGTCTTCCTGTAATACCTCTTACTCTGTTGTTTTCCCCCTTGTCTTCCTGTAATATCTCTTACTCGTTTGTTTCCCCCCTTGTCCTTCCTGTAATACCTCTTACTCTGTTGTTTTCCCCATCTCTTCCTGTAATACCCCTTACTCTGTTGTTTCCCCCTTGTCTTCCTGTAATACCTCTTACTCTGTTGTTTTCCCCATCTCTTCCTGTAATACCTCTTACTCTGTTGTTTCCCCCTTGTCTTCCTGTAATACCTCTTACTCTGTTGTTTCCCCCCCTTGTCTTCCCTGTAATACCTCTTACTCTGTTGTTTTTCCCCATCTCTTCCTGTAATACCTCTTACTCTGTTGTTTTCCCCATCTCTTCCTGTAATACCCTCTTACTCTGTTGTTTTCCCCTTGTCTTCCTGGAATACCACTTACTCTGTTGTTTTCCCCATCTCTTCCTGTAATACCTCTTACTCTGTTGTTTTCCCCATCTCTTCCTGTAATACCTCCTTACTCTGTTGTTTTCCCCTTGTCTTCCTGTAATAACCCTCTTACTCTGTTGTTTTCCCCATCTCTTCCTGTAAATACCTCTTACTCTGTTGTTTCCCCCATCTCTTCCTGTAATACTCTTACTCTGTTGTTTCCCCCATCTCTTCCTGTATAAACTCTTACTCTGTTGTTTCCCCCCATCTCTTCCTGTAATACCTCTTACTCTGTTGTTTTCCCTTGTCTTCCTGTATACCTCTTACTCTGTTGTTTTCCCCCATCTCTTCCTGTAATACCTCTTACTCTGTGTTTTCCCCATCTCTTCCTGGAATACCCCTTTACTCTGTTGTTTTCCCCCCTGGTCTTCCTTGTAATACCTCTTACTTCTGTTGTTTTTCCCCATCTCTTCCTGTAATACCTCTTACTCTGTTGTTTTCCCCCCATCTCTTCCTGTAATACCCTTACTCTGTTGTTTTTCCCCATCTCTTCCTGTAATAACTCTTACTCTGCTGTTTCCCCCATCTCTTCTGTAATACCCTTACTCTGTTGTTTTCCCCATCTCTTTCCTGTAATACCCCTTACTCTGTTGTTTTCCCCATCTCTTCCTGTAATACCTCTTACTCTGTTGTTTTCCCCTTGTCTTCCTGTAATACCTCTTACCCTCTGTTGTTTTCCCCATCTCTTCCTGGAATACCTCTTACCTGTTGTTTCCCCATCTCTTCCTGTAATCCCTCTTACTCTGTTGTTTTTCCCCCCTTGTCTTCCCGTAAATACCTCTTATTCTGTTGTTTTCCCCCATCTCTTCCTGTTAATACCTCTACTCTGTTGTTTTCCCCATCTCTTCCTGGAATACCATCTTACTCTGTTGTATTTCCCCTTGTCTTCCTGTAATACCTCTTACTCTGTTTGTTTCCCCATCTCTTCCTGTAATACCTCTACTCTGTTGTTTCCCCATCTCTTCTGTATACACACTCTTACTCTGTTGTTTTCCCCATCTCTTCCTGTAATAACCTCTTACTCTGTTGTTTTCCTCCCCATCTCTTCCTGTAAATACCTCTTACTCTGTTGTTTTCCCCCTTGTCTTCCTGTAATACCTCTTACTCTGTTGTTTTCTCCCCCTTGTCTTCCTGTAATACCTCTACTCTGTTGTTTTCCCCATCTCTTCCTGTAGAATAGCTCTTACTCTGTTGTTTCCTCCCCATCTCTTCCTGTAATACCTCTTACTCTGTTTGTTTTTCCCCCCCTTGTCTTCCTGTAATACCTCTTACTCTGTTGTTGTTTCCCCTTGTCCTTCCTGGAATACCTCTGTACTCTGTTGTTTTCCCTTTGTCTTCCCTGTATAACCTCCTTACTCTGTTGTTTTCCCCTTGTCTTCCTGTAATACCTCTTACTCTGTTGTTTTCCCCTTGTCTTCCTGTAATAGCTCTTACTCTGTTGTTTTCCCCATCTCTTCCTGTAATAGCTCTTACTCTGTTGTTTTCCCCATCTCTTCCTGTAATACCCCTTACTCTGTTGTTTCCCCCTTGTCTTCCTGTAATACCTCTTACTCTGTTGTTTTTCCCCATCTCTTCCTGTAATACCTCTTACTCTGTTGTTTTCCCCTTGTCTTCCTGTAATACCCTTCTTACTCTGTTTGTTTTCCCCTTCGTCTTCCTGTAATACCTCTTACTCTGTTTTGTTTTCCCCATCTATTCTGTTAAAGCTCTTACTCTGTTGTTTTCCCCATCTCTTCCTGTAATACCTCTTACTTTGTTGTTTTCCCCATCTCTTCCTGTAATAGCTCTTACTCTGTTGTTTTCCCCATCTCTTCCTGTATTACCCCTTACTCTGTTGTTTCCCCCTTGTCTTCCTGTAATACCTCTTACTCTGTTGTTTTCCCCATCTCTTCCTGTAATACCTCTTACTCTGTTGTTTTCCCCTTGTCTTCCTGTAATACCTCTTACTCTGTTGTTTTCCCCTTGTCTTCCTGTAATACCTCTTACTCTGTTGTTTTCCCCCCTTGTCTTCCTGTAATAACCTTTACTCTGTTGTTTTTCCCCCTTGTCTTCCTGTATATCTCTTACTCTGTTGTTTTCCCCTCTCTCTTCCTGTAATACCTCTTACTCTGTTTTTCCCCATCCTTCCTGTAATACCCCTTACTCTTGTTGTTTCCCCTGTCTTCCTGTAATACTCTTACTCGTTGTTTTCCTTCCCCATCCTTCTGTAATACCTCTTACCTCTGTTGTTTTCCCCTCTCTTTCCTGTAATACCTCTTACTCTGTTGTTTTCCCCCTTGTCTTCCTGTAATACCTCTTACTCTGTTGTTTTCCCCCTTGTCTTCCTGTAATATCTCTTACTCTGTTGTTTCCCCCTTGTCTTCCTGTAATACCTCTTACTCTGTTGTTTTCCCCATCTCTTCCTGTAATACCCCTTACTCTGTTGTTTCCCCCTTGTCTTCCTGTAATAATCTTACTCTGTTGTTTTTCCCCCCATCTCTTCCTGTACTACTCTTACTCGTGTTTCTCCCTTGTCTTCCTATACCTCTTACTCTGTGTTTCCCCTTGTTCTTCCTGTAATACCTCTTACTCTGTTGTTTTCCCCCATCTCTTCCTGTAATACCTCTTACTCTGTTGTTTTCCCCATCTCTTCCTGTAATACCTCTTCTCTGTTGTTTTCCCCTCTTCTTCCTGGAATACCACTTACTCTGTTGTTTCCCATCTCTCCCGTATACTCTTACCCGTTGTTTCCCATCTCTTCCTGTAATACCTCTTACTCTGTTGTTTTCCCCTTGTCTTCCTGTAATACCTCTTACTCTGTTGTTTTCCCCATCTCTTCCTGTAATACCTCTTACTCTGTTGTTCCCCCTCTTTCCTGTATACCTCTTACTCTGTTGTTTTCCCCATCTCTTCCTGTAAAACTCTTACTCTGTTGTTTTCCCCATCTCTTCCTGGAATACCCTTTACTCTGTTGTTTTCCCCTTGTCTTCCTGTAATACCTCTTACTCTGTTGTTTTCCCCATCTCTTCCTGTAATACCTCTTACTCTGTTGTTTCCCCCATCTCTTCCTGTAATACCTCTTACTCTGTTGTTTTCCCCATCTCTTCCTGTAATAACTCTTACTCTGTTGTTTCCCCCATCTCTTCCTGTAATACCCCTTACTCTGTTGTTTTCCCCATCTCTTCCTGTAATACCCCTTACTCTGTTGTTTTCCCCATCTCTTCCTGTAATACCTCTTACTCTGTTGTTTTCCCCTTGTCTTCCTGTAATACCTCTTACTCTGTTGTTTTCCCCATCCTTCCTGGAATAACCTCTTACTCTGTTGTTTTCCCTCCCCATCTCTTTCCTGTAATACCTCTTACTCTGTTGTTTTCCCCTTGTCTTCCTGTAATACCTCTTATTCTGTTTGTTTTCCCTATCTCTTCCTGTAATACCTCTTACTCTGTTGTTTTTCCCCATCTCTTCCTTGGAATACCTCTTACTCTGTTGTTTTCCCCTTGTCTTCCTGTAATACCTCTTACTCTGTTGTTTTTCCCCATCTCTTCCTGGTAATACCCTCTTACTCTGTTGTTTCCCCCCCACTCTCTCCCGTAATACCCCTTACTCTGTTGTTTTCCCCCATCTCTTCCTGTAATACCCTGTACTTCTGTGTTTTCCCCTTGTATTCCTGTAATACCCCACTTACTCTGTTGGTTTTCCCCCCATTCTCTTCCTGTAATACCCTTACTCTGTTGTTTTCCCTTGTCTTCCTGTATATACCTCTTACTCTGTTGTTTTCCCCATCTCTTCCTGTAATACCTCTTACTCTGTTGTTTCCCCCCATCTCTTCCTGTAATACCTCTTACTTCTGTTGTTTTCCCCATCTCTTCCTGTAATAACTCTTACTCTGTTTGATTTCCCCCCCATCTCTTCCTGTAATACCCCTTACTCTGTTGTTTTCCCCATCTCTTCCTGTAATACCTCTTACTCTGTTTGTTTTCCCCTGTCTTCCTGTAATACCCCTTACTCTGTGTTTTCCCCCATCTCTTCCTGTAATACCTCTTACTCTGTTGTTTTCCCCATCTCTTCCTGGAATACCTCTTACTCTGTTGTTTTCCCCTTGTCTTCCTGTAATACCTCTTACTCTGTTGTTTTCCCCATCTCTTCCTGTAATACCTCTTACTCTGTTGTTTCCCCCATCTCTTCCTGTAATACCTTTTACTCTGTTGTTTTCCCCATCTCTTCCTGTAATAACTCTTACTCTGTTGTTTCCCCCATCTCTTCCTGTAATACCCCTTACTCTGTTGTTTTCCCCATCTCTTCCTGTAATACCCCTTACTCTGTTGTTTTCCCCTTGTCTTCCTGTAATACCCCTTACTCTGTTGTTTTCCCCATCTCTTCCTGTAATACCCCTTACTCTGTTGTTTTCCCCTTGTCTTCCTGGAATACCTCTTACTCTGTTGTTTTCCCCATCTCTTCCTGTAATACCCCTTACTCTGTTGTTTTCCCCCTGTCTTCCTGTAATACCCCTTACTCTGTTGTTTTCCCCATCTCTTCCTGTAATACCTCTTACTCTGTTGTTTTCCCCATCTCTTCCTGTAATACCTCTTACTCTGTTGTTTTCCCCTTGTCTTCCTGTAATACCCCTTACTCTGTTGTTTTCCCCTTGTCTTCCTGTAATACCTCTTACTCTGTTGTTTCCCCCATCTCTTCCTGTAATACCTCTTACTCTGTTGTTTTCCCCCATCTCTTCCTGTAATACCTCTTACTCTGTTGTTTTCCCCATCTCTTCCTGTAATACCTCTTACTCTGTTGTTTTCCCCATCTCTTCCTGTAATACCTCTTACTCTGTTGTTTTCCCCATCTCTTCCTGTAATACATCTTACTATGTTGTTTTCCCCTTGTCTTCCTGTAATACATCTTACTCTGTTGTTTTCCCCATCTCTTCCTGTAATACATCTTACTATGTTGTTTTCCCCATCTCTTATAAACAAATATATCCACAACATTTGAGAGAAATAAGCTTTTTGTGCGTATGGAACATTTCTGGGATCTTTTATTTCAGCTTATGAAACATGGGACCAACACTTTTTGTTGCGTTTATATTTTTGTTCAGTGTAATTCCAAATGCATCTTTTGCACTTTTCTATCTACCAAAAAGAACAAATGTATAATTGTGTGTTTTTTATCATCTTGAATATAAACACATTTTAATGCCAAATATTGTAATCGAGATCAACATGATTCTGTATGTATGGTATTTGTGTCTGTGTTTTGAATCTTAAAATAGGGAAAGCACTTGTTGCAGGTGCATGGGGTCCACGTATGGGCCTGTTGGCCTTCCTCAGAGGTTTTTGTGTGTTTTGAATCTTGCCCATTAAAATGTTGTGAACAATTGTTTTAGCATGTCAGAAAATGGTGGTTGTCTCGGAGTGTCGAATGTTAATGTTTTTTTTCTCTCACTTTTTAAGAGTACCAGTCAGTGATTTTTTTTCAGGTCATGTGATCAGCTCATTAACATAACATAATGATATATATATATATATTTTTAGGACAGCCTTTATGACATCACTCACTATGACATAACTTTTCCTTCTCCCGGTTCCATAAGCAGTGTTCTAGAATGTCTCATTGTACTGTGTGTTTACTTAGCAACCATCAGATGCCTGAACAAAGAGGTTAGGGGCTCTCCTCTCCACAGAGCTAACGGTCTGGTTTCAGCCAGCTAGTTCCCACCGCTTCAAACTATTGCCAAGGCTTCATCCCGTTTCTCCACCCTTCTCCCAAAGTGTACACTTGCAGACTTCCCGTCGTGGATTTAACAATGGTGGAAACTCCCTCCAGCCAATACTTACACCAATCCAATGCTTTTAAATCCATGGTTGGGAGTGTGCAAACTTTGGGAGAAGGGTGGAGGATGTTGTTTCCACGTCATTTCAATACAACGTGGAATAGACGTTGAATTGATGTCTGTGCCAAGTGGGTAAGGTCTGGTTTCAGCCCCAGTCTATTATTTTTCGCTGTCAAGTTATTTCCCATAGTATAAAAACTGACATTAGAAACATTCAAATGACATAGTAATTGGAGAGTTGATTGGCCAATTGAGAACATGTCTTCACTGCTAAACCTGTTTTTGAAGATCTGCTGTGTGGGTCCTTATCCATGGTCATTTTGCCAAATCTCTGCAGAGGGCAGGAGCTCTGTCCACTGGGCAGCGAGGACTGACTCACTGGCAGACTAATCTAGGATACTGGCAACTATTTTCTACACTGACTCCACCCGGCTTTACCCTGCTAAGTGTTTTCAAGATTCAGTAAAGGGACAATCTGTGGTGCGGCAGTTTAACTAAGCTCACGAGGCATTCATAAGTTATATTATTTAACAATCAATGGCTATTTTTAGTAATTTAAAAGTACAAAAAGCAGATTGCCCCTTTTAATTGCGACAGATAGTGTGGCACACACTTCAGCTAATTACTGGGAGGGAAACCACTTTAATTCAAAGACTAGTGCCATTGCGCCAAGGGAGGGACAGGCTGAGCTGTTATCTACCCCTAACACACTCCCTTCACACACATGGCCTGTGCATGACATCATGGCTACCCTCTCCATGAATTTGATATTGCTTTTCCTCTGTACTGTATTTCTATTCTACAGTCAATATAGTCTATTAACAATCATTCCTCTCTGATCTACTCCAACTCTGTGAGAAGCAGAGTCCTATTCACAGCAGGTGACTACACAGAGATGGGGCTTTTGTCGCGTTACACCTGAGCGAGCAGCACCCGGGTGTCCACGCATGCGCTCCGCTCTCCCTACTCGGTCGCGCTCAGCCGGTGGCAGAGAAGCTCGTGCCAGTTGTACTGGCAGGTCCGTGGGAGAGGTCTGCGCTGTTCGCGGTGTACGCTGGCGAAGGATCCGTTTCCCTCTACTTCTCCTCTCCTGCTATACCAAACTCCATTCTCTTCGGTTTGACTAGGAATATATCTGCGCGTGCATGCTCCGGTTTAACGGTAAGTTTTGGACATAAACGGTATTTGCAATTTTTGTCGCCAACGGTTTGGAATTGGAACGACTTTCTCGGTCATGTGGTTGGCTGTGCCTACCATGTCATAAAATGATAAGAGACTTCAGGGAATTGTAGCATACCTACTGCTAGTAACCAAACTGTCATCCTCAGCTGGCCTTTCGGCGCTAATTTGGTTCAATAATACTGACGACAATGTGCAGCCGGATTTCCATCCTCCTGCTCTAGTTGCGGGTGATCTGCGTTTGTTTGATTTAGCTCCATTTTTATTTTATTTTTCTTGTAAAATAATTGCCACCACAGGTCTCAATATGGTGTAATTGCAGACCGTAATTCGGGGCGTTTCTTGATATCAGGGAACAACCATTGGCGCCTGCCATCGGTCAGTCCATTGGTGACTGCCATCCGTTAGTTCCGGTGTTATTTGACTGATTGTTTCTCGACACAGATGATTTGTTTACGTAGCAGGTTAGGATCATTAACATGGCAGGTTAGATGGATGAGGTTAAAGTTAGGAAAAGGGTTAGGCTTAGCTACAATCCTACAGGAAAGAAACGCCCACTGACCAATGGCGAGCATCAATGGGTGTAACTTGACATCAATAAACGCCGATATCAGAAAGCGTCCCTAATTGGGGTCTGCAATCACACCCTTCTTGCTGGTCTGAGAAGGATCTGACCAATGATGTATATAAACCCTGGATTCCTGATGCTATGTTTTTTTGCCAATGAGAGGTTTTGAAGCCACGGGTCGGCCATATTGCCACTCCCCAGTAGGAGCAGTCCTCCATAGGAATGAATGGAATTATACAGTATTTCAATTAAATGTAGACAAAATTAAATGTGTTTAAGTATTTTTTTTGTTATGGTGGGGACAGTAACATTAGAACTTTCAAAAAAGTATACTTTAAGGAATTTTTGTAAAAAAAAATTATTTTTTATTTTTTTGCTCACATAATATAATTTAAAAGTATGCATTTAGGTGTCTGTAATAGAATAAACGTGTCAAAAACGAATGTAGACATTTTAATAAATGCATTTCTATAGCTTCCAAAATGTTTTACAATGGTGGCTCCCTGTTAGTCATCTAGTGTATATGAATGATTTGATCTGACTGTAATATTGTTGTCAACGAACAGCCTCCTATATGGAGTAAACAGGGCCAACGTTATGGGCAGGGCTTAGGAGGCCTGGCCCGCTCTACCGTACCGCCTTGCCCCCGTCCAAATCAAATAATGAAATATTGATCATCTATTTGACCGAGACGCGCCCCGACAGAAAACACATCAATCTCAGATAAGATGCAAAACAGCGCCCCTCTGTCTGAGTATGTTTAGACAATGTATCTGATGCTGTCTGGACCAAAAGAGTATTGCATGTTATACTATTTCTGGCCAGACGGCATCAGATACATGGGCTACGTATAGAGGGGCGCTGTTTCGTTCGCTCGGATGCTTTCTCCGATGAGATCGTTTTTAGCAGAGAGGAAGAAGCAAAGCGAGAGGGCTCACTCTCGCAGAAATCTCTCCAGAATAATCCCAATGCATTTCTATCATAATAAAATCAGACCTAAACTTGTCGCCTGCCTTCCTACCTTTGAGACAACATCTCCCATTGTTAGAGCGGAGACATGAGCACTTGTTTGCCGTTTGATTGTAAATGTTTGATCAATTCCCCATTTCATATGTCACCAGTAGCCTAGTAAATGTACCGTTAATCCCCGTCATTTGGTAACACTCATTTTTTTATGTAGTAATTACTCATTTACTGTTCTCATTCTTGGAGAGGAATTTGCATTTCACACCTCACACTCGTACAGGTGACCCACTTGTACATGCAGTGAAACAGGACAAATATATGCACCCCCCATTTGACCGTTGACCTTTTTGAAATCAAATGCCCGTCCAACTGATTCGTTCTGGCGCCGGCCCTATAAGTTAATGCCCTAAACCTGCTGTGAGATCGGCAGGACAGGCTCTTCGACGCAAACATCTAGCCATCTCTCTATTTAACTAGACCTACATTTAACTGTTATTTATCTATGTGTCGGGGACTTTACCCCCTAACAGACACAAATGTACGCAGCTAGTCAGTTTTCTCCAATCACAGCCATTCAACTCTTAACTGTTTTAAAGTCACCATTTGGCCTCATGGGTGGTATGCTGCCCTGTAGGGTGGTATGCTGCCCTGTAGGGTGGTATGCTGCCCTGTAGGGTGGTATGCTGCCCTGTAGGGTGGTATGCTGCCCTGTAGGGTGGTATGCTGCCCTGTCGGGTGGTATGCTGCCCTGTAGGGTGGTATGCTGCCCTGTAGGGTGGTATGCTGCCCTGTAGGGTGGTATGCTGCCCTGTAGGGTGGTATGCTGCCCTGTCGGGTGGTATGCTGCCCTGTAGGGTGGTATGCTGCCCTGTAGGGTGGTATGCTGCCCTGTAGGGTGGTATGCTGCCCTGTAGGGTGGTAGGGTGGTATGCTGCCCTGTAGGGTGGTATGCTGCCCTGTAGGGTGGTATGCTGCCCTGTAGGGTGGGTATGCTGCCCTGTAGGGTGGGTATGCTGCCCTGTAGGGTGGTATGCTGCCCTGTAGGGTGGTATGCTGCCCTGTAGGGTGGTATGCTGCCCTGTAGGGTGGTATGCTGCCCTGTAGGGTGGTATGCTGCCCTGTAGGGTGGTATGCTGCCCTGTAGGGTGGTATGCTGCCCTGTAGGGTGGTATGCTGCCCTGTAGGGTGGTATGCTGCCCTGTAGCCCTGACATCTGTACCTAATTTAAATGTTTTGAAAAAATAATTCAAAAAACAAATTCTCTCAGCTAGATCCAAACCAATTCACCGTGCCTCTAGGGGTGTTGATGATGCGTCACTGGTCATGCTGAACAATATCTAAGAACACGTAGAACAGGCAAATAGCCTAGAATTAGAATTGTATTCGTTGACTTCAGTGACGCGTTTAACACCATCCAACCTCACCTACTGGTGGACAGGCTGGTGAATTTTAGGTGTCTACTCTCTACTGATCAAGTGGATTAATAGTTTCCTTGTGAACCGTACTCAACAAGTGAAGTTGAACTCCTCCATCTCTACATCTAGAACCGTCAATACGGGAGACCCTCAAGGTTGCGTACTTTCACCGATACTGGACACAAACGATTGTCAAGCCTCTGACTCAGCCCACATATTCTTTAAGATACCCAGATGACACCGTTGTGGGTTTCTTCCACCCCAGACCAAGCCTCTCTTCAAGGTTTTGACAGAAACTGCAAAATTCGTCCAGTGGTGCGCAGATAACTTTCTTGAAATGGAGATGAAAATTGGTTTCAGAAGGAATAAAACTCCACTATGAAGACCAATGGGGAATCAGTCGATAGTACTCCACTATGAAGACCAATGGGGAATCAGTAGATAGTACTCCACTATGAAGACCAATGGGGAATCAGTCGATAGTACTCCACTATGAAGACCAATGGGGAATCAGTCGATAGTACTCCACTATGAAGACCAATGGGGAATCAGTCGATAGTCACCACATATAAAGAAATACCTAGGAATCGAAATAGACAAACTGAAATTCAATGACTGTGCCTTTGCAAAGATAAAGAAATTGCAACAGGATGTTGTTTTTTACGCAAACTGAACCATTTTACTGTTGACCGCCAAACCGTTCATTCGGAAAGTATTCAGACCCCTTGACTTTTTTCCACATTTTGTTACGTTACAGCCTTATTCTAAAAGTGGATTAAATTGTTTTTTTTTTCCCCCCTCTTCAATCTACACACAATACCTCATAATGACAAAGCAAAAACAGCTTTTTCAAAATAATAACTGGTTACAATTGGAATTCATAGTAGTCAGAAACTACAGGGGGGGGGGGGGCAGGCTGTGGGATTATGTAAGAGACGGTTTGAAGAGGTAGGGTTTCAGATGGTTCCGGAAGATGGGCAGGGACTCTGCTGTCATAGCTTCAGGGGGAAGCTGGTTCCACCATTGGGGTGCCAGGACAGAGAAGAGCTTGGACTGGGCTGAGTAGGAGCTGCCCTCCCGTAGGGGTGGGAGGGCCAAGAGACCAGATTTGGCAGAACGGAGTGCTCAGGTTGGGGTGTAGGGTTTAAGCATAGCCTGAAGGTAGGAAGGGGAAGTTCCTCTTGCTGTTCCGTAGGCAAGCACCATGGTCTTGCAGTGGATGTGAGCTTCGACTGGAAGCCAGTGGAGTGTGCGGAGGAGCGGGGTGACGTGAGAGAACTTGGGAAGGTTGAACACCAGGCGGGATGCAGCGTTCTGGATGAGTTGCAGGGGTTTGATGGGACAAGGGGAGGGCAGCATAGGCTGAGATTAACTTAGATCAGTCGTTCCAAACGCTGGCGGAGACCAGGAATTTCCACATGGGGTTGTGCACAGGGTACACTACACTAGAAGGGTTGCGGTCAAGGGGTGGGGAACGTCTGTAGAGCCTACAGGGAGAGGAGCGGACTGGGAAAGAGAACACACACAGCTGCCAAAGCTACAGAAGAGCAAAATGAGATCATCTGTAGATAAATAAATAAAGATAGTGGAGTCTTCCCCCTCTCTCCTTCCTCCAGTCACTTGGCAGAACCGACTTTGTTTTGACAACGGGACCGTCGCTGACACTGATTACCAAAACCACAACAGTCACAAATTGCCCTGCCCCTTGATCCTGGTTGGTGTGTCAACAATCTGCAAGTTATGAGCAGTCAGCAGTTTAATTCACACTCCAAGTAGGCTACTGAACTGAACTCTACTGAACTCTACTCTACTGAACTCTACTGAACTCTACTGAACTATACTGAACTATACTGAACTGAACTATACTGTACTGAACTCTACTGAACTATACTGAACTGAACTATACTGTACTGAACTCTACTGAACTCTACTGAACTCTACTGTACTGAACTGTACTGAACTGTAAATTGTTAAAAGTAGCCCTTCTGCATAGAGTTGTAAGGTTAGTTAAAAGAGCGATTCCCCCGGGCGGTGCCCTCTAGCCGGGCTACGATGCACTCTCTGGGGTTGCATTTATCCAGGACACCCCTGCCCTGAACCCAGCTCTGGATGACCTAGGGATAATCTCTTACCAAGAGGCAGTTTCTCTCTCTCGTTCTCTCTCTCTCTCGTTCTCTCTCTCTCTCGTTCTCTCTCTCTCTCGTTCTCTCTCTCTCTCGTTCTGTCTCTCTCTCACCTGACATTCAAAGCTCCCCCTCTCTCTCTCTCACCTGACATTCAAAGCTCAGTGAATAGTTCTCTGCTTTCCACATTCAAACATTACCATGGAAACCCAAGATGAACTGAACCCGGACTGACAAAGATGGTGGATAATGAAGATGTCTTACTCAGGTCGTTACCATTGAAAGAAATGGTCACAGTTCCGGTCTGCATATTCATCAGCTCCAGCACCACCCCAACATCAACATATGTGAAAATGGCGCGTTTCTATGTTTTATAGTCAAAGAGATGGAGGAAGATTAATTTTTCCAATGGCACTCACAGCATCACACGGTCTAATCACTAAGCATAGACCGTCTCACAGCATCACACGGTCTAATCACTAAGCATAGACCGTCTCACAGCATCACACGGTCTAATCACTAAGCATAGACCGTCTCACAGCAGCACACGGTCTAATCACTAAGCATAGACCGTCTCACAGCATCACACGGTCTAATCACTAAGCATAGACCGTCTCACAGCATCACACGGTCTAATCACTAAGCATAGACCGTCTCACAGCATCACACGGTCTAATCACTAAGCATAGACCGTCTCACAGCATCACACGGTCTAATCACTAACTAAAGACAGTCCTCACGCAGAATGAGATGGTTTCATATCAACGGTATGAATAGGTTCTGTGCCAGTGCTATGTGGGGGGTCACTAGCAGCGCCCCCTCTGGCCAAGCCTTTTCACAGCGCGGCACCACAGGGGACCGGGTAGTAAAGTGCTTTAACTTTTATAGTTGTTTTGTCCGGAGGATAATACGCCCTTACCGGGAGCAATCCGGGGTTACCCCGGGGACCGCTGAGTGAGCTCATGGCGTGTGTGTGAGGGGACAGACAGAGGAGAGGTCAGAGGTCAAGGGTGCTGAAATGGCAACAAATTCAGAGTGAAGTGAAATACCAGACTAGACAGCAGAAATCCTCAAGTCTAAACCCTCCCTAAGAAATGCATGTAAGTCTTCCTTCCTTCTCGCTCTCTCTCTCTCTCTCCTCTGCCTTTCCCCCTTTCTCTCCTCCCCCTTCTCTCTCCTCTCCCCCTTATCTCTCCTCCCCCATCTCTCTCTCCTCTCCCCCATCTCTCTCTCCTCTCCCCCATCTCTCTCTCCTCTCCCCCATCTCTCTCTCCTCTCCCCACTCTCTCCCCTTCTCTCTCCTCTCCTCCCCCTCTCTCCTCTCCCCCTTCTCTCTCTCTCTCCTCTCCCCCTCTCTCCTCTCCCCCCTCTCTCTCTCTCTCTCCTCTCCTCCCCCCTCCCCCCCCCCCCCCCCCCCCCCCCCTCTCTCTCCCTCCCCTTGTTCAGAGAGATGCTACTGTTATGTTGGTCAGTCAGTTTCTGATAGAAAAGTCACACTAACGCTTGGACTGTGTGTGTGTTACTGCTGTTGTGTGTTAGGGCTGTTGTGTATTAGGGCTGTTGGGTGTTAGGGCTGTTGTCTGTTAGGGCTGTTGTGTGTTAGGGCTGTTGTGTGTTAGGGCTGTTGTGTGTTAGGGCTGTTGTGTATTAGGGCGGTTGTGTGTTAGGGCTGTTGTGTATTAGGGCGGTTGTGTGTTAGGGCTGTTGTCTGTTAGGGCTGTTGTGTGTTAGGGCTGTTGTGTGTTAGGGCTGTTGTGTGTTAGGGCTGTTGTGTATTAGGGCGGTTGTGTGTTAGGGCTGTTGTGTGTTAGGGCTGTTGTGTGTTAGGGCTGTTGTGTGTTAGGGCTGTTGTGTGTTAGGGCTGTGACGATGGCGGTTACTAGCCAGAGAAATGACCGCGGTCACTGTAATAAACGTTCGAATAGCCATTTAAATTTTTTTTTTTACTGATTTTCTCATCTCAAGTAAAAACAGGAAGTGTACCCATCAAAATGTGCTGTGATTTGTTGATTCAACTCACATTACAAAAAATACATTCCATTGCATGAGACTCATTTAAAGGGCGACTGCGCTTGCTGATTTGTTTTAGATTTGGTTAATTAAGAAATGTTAGTGGCCGTGACTGAATTCAAACGTGAGTTGGTTTCGGAGGGGGAGGAGTTCCGGCTGTAATAAAGCCCTTGTTGTGATGAGAAAGTCATTCTGATTGGCTGATTGGCCCAGTCATGTGAAATCCATAGATTAGGGCCTAATTTATTTATTTAAATTGACTGACTTCCTAAAAATGAACTAACTCAGCAACATTTGAAATTGTTGCATGTTGCGTTTTATATTTTTGTTAACTATACTTTAATACACGTGTATTTGTCCCAATACTTTTGGACCCCTAAAATGGGGGGGGGGACTATGTACAAAAAGTGCTGTAATTTCTAAACCGTTTGCCCGATATGGATGGCAATACCCTTAAGTACAATTTCAAATCCGAAGTGCTAGAGTACAGAGCCAAAACAACAAATAATGTGTCACTGTCCCAATAACTTTGGAGCTCACTGTATCATGAGTTAGAAGATTATTAATATTGTGAAGTTAATATTTAAGAGAATTGAAGATAAATCACAATACGTTTAAAAAAAAATCTTAGCTAGCTAACTAGCAGATTAACTTAAATGATCAACATCAATGATCAGCTCATGGCCCGCCCTCTCTTCCACCATGTCAATCATGTGTTCAGGAGGCACTGTAACTTGCTTACAATGTGTGATGAGTGAGCGTGTTGTTGCAGAAATAAGCAGGCCTATGCTACAGAGGTAGTTGATGTTATTAATTATTAATCTTCTTTGAAGGGGTGGGTGCACCCTTTTTAAATTTTGAGCACCTGCCGTGTGTGTGTGTGTGTGTCCCAGCTGCCAGTGTTAGGGCTTCCATGCGTTACTGTGGTAACCCTCATAGCAGCAGCCGTCCCCATGGTTACGGACTATGTGCCACCCACAATGGCTGCTTGTTTACAAGCCCAACCAAACCCACTTCCCTCTGTTAGTCTCTCCCTCCTCCTTGTATCCCTCCCTCCATTGAAAGGGTCAAAGACCAAAATCATTTGGTTCACTGGTCTTTGATGCCACCATTCCCTCCCTCCCTCCTCCTCCCTCCCTCCTTCCATGGGCAGTGCTCGTAAACAAAGGTGGTGAAATTGGAAGGAGTGCCAGTGATGACATCAACCCAATCACGTGACAGGGATGTAAAAAAAGAATTGCCTGGGCCTTCCTGGTTATCTCACAATGGGGTTCCGAGGGCTCCGATTGGCTGATGGGGTCTTTAGAAGCCCTCTGACGTTCTACTAACGTTCTACTAACATTGTGCCCCATCAGCGCTACTAGCTGTGACATCATTACTGTTAGCCTATTGTCACTGAGAACCCTGTCCACAATGGTGCACTAGGCACAGCATTCTGGGATAGGGTGGGTGGGTGGGTGTGAGATGACATTGCTGAGCGGTGACGACACCGAGCTGAGCTGATCACACACTCATTAGTTAACTTTTCTCAGCCGACCCAATAACGCCCTATCTCTTCCCCCCCCCCCCCCCCCCTCGCTCCCTCAATCCACAGACCAGCATTGTGGGGCTTGACCTATATATTGAGAGAGAGAGATGCTGAGAGAAACCATTAGAGAGAGAGAGAGAGAGAGATGCTGAGAGAAACCATTAGAGAGAGAGAGAGAGATGCTGAGAGAAACCATTAGAGAGAGAGATGCTGAGAGACACCATTAGAGAGAGAGAGAGAGAGAGAGAGAGAGAGAGAGGGAGAGAGATGCTGAGAGAAACCATTAGAGAGAGAGAGATGCTGAGAGAAACCATTAGAGAGAGATGCTGAGAGACACCATTAGAGAGAGAGATGCTGAGAGACACCATTAGAGAGAGTAAACGTCACGTTTTGAAAATGGCCTTTGTGGCATCGATGTGCGTCAGTAATATTTATTCTAGTGTCAGAATGTACTACAAAGTGTAAATAGGATGAAGTCAGTCTCGTCCGAAACAGAGATTTGCCAGATGATAGATTAAATAGTATGTTACAGAATGAAGGGTACCGTAACAGTTTGAGGTAACAGCTCTATATATGTTTGAGTCGTGCCCTCAGCTGGCAGCACAAGTAATCATCAATTCAGAGCTGCATACGACCCCATCATAATGCCATGTTCAATTTGGTTTGACATTCGATATCCCTATGGGGCTCCTTAGGGACCCATCAGTAAATTACACAATGTACACTGAGCAAAAACATTAAACGCAACAATTTCGTAGATTTTACTGAGTTACAGTTCATATTAAGTCAGTCAATTGAAATTAAGTCATTAGGTCCTAATCTATGGATTTCACATGACTTGGAATAAAGATATGAATCTCTTGGTCACAGACACCTTAAAAAAAAAGGTTGAGGGGCGTTGTTCAGAAAACCAGTCAGTATCTGGTGTGACCACCATTTGCCTCATGCAGCGCAACACATCTCCTTCACATAGAGTTGATCAGGCTGTTGATTGTGGCCTGTGGAATGTCCCACTCCTCTTCAATGGCAGTGTGAAGTTGCTGGATATTGGCGGGAACTGGAACACGCTGTCGTACATGTCGATCCAGAGCATCCCAAACATGCTCAATGGGTGACATCATGTCTGGTGAGTATGCAGGCCATGGAAGAACTGGGACATTTTCAGCTTCCAGGAATTGTGTACAGATCCTTGCGACATGGGGCCGTGCATTATCATGCTGAAACATGAGGTGATGGCGGCAGATGAATGGCACGACAGTGGGCCTCAGGATCTCGTCATAGTATCTCTGTGCATTCAAATTGCCATCGATAAAATTGAATTGTGTTCGTTGTCCGTAGCTTATGCCTGTCCATACCATAACCCCACCGCCACCATGGGGCACTCTGTTCACAACGTTGACATCAGCAAACCGCTCGCCCACACGACTTCATACACGCTGTCTGCCATCTGCCCGGTACAGTTGAAACCGGGTTTCATCCGTGAAGAGCACACTTCTCCAGCGTGCCAGTGGCCATCGAAGGTGAGCATTTGCCCATTGAAGTCGGTTACGACGCCAAACTGCAGTCAGGTCAAGACCCTGGTGAGGACGACGAGCACGCAGATGAGCTTCCCTGAGACGGTTTCTGACAGTTTGTGCAGAAATTATTTGGTTTGTGCAAACCCACAGTTTCATCAGCTGTCCGGGTGGCTGGTCTCAGACGATCCCGCGGGTGAAGAAGCCGGAAGAGGAGGAATAGGAAGTGGGTACAGAGCTGTAGAGAGAGACTGCAGCGCTATAGGCTGTAGAGAGAGATTGCAGCGCTATAGGCTGTAGAGAGAGACTGCAGCGCTATAGGCTGTAGAGAGAGACTGCAGCGCTATAGGCTGTAGAGAGAGACTGCAGCGCTATAGGCTGTAGAGAGAGACTGCAGCGCTATAGGCTGTAGAGAGAGACTGCAGCGCTATAGGCTGTAGAGATCACGCTGTTTAATCAGCTTCTTGATATGCCACACCTGTCAGGTGGATGGATTATCTTGACAATGGATAAAATAATCACCCAGTGTAGCAGGTAGTTGGTATTATTAGGGTCGACGTTTGCTGAAGGGTTCACACTGAGCTCAGAGATTTTGCATAAGACTGCACACAGACACACACACACAGACACAGACACACACACACAGACAGACACACACACACACACACAGACACACAGACACACACACACACACACAGACACACACACACAGACACACACAGACACACACACAGACACAGACACACACACACACAGACACACACACACACACAGACACACACACACACACACAGACACAGACACACACACACACACACACACACCAACCCTCGGGCTGGGCCTGTGAAACTGGATGGCTGCGTTCCACCTATCCCTCGGGCCGGGCCTGTGAAACTGGATGGCTGCGTTCCACCTATCCCTCGGGCCGGGCCTGTGAAACTGGATGGCTGCGTTCCACCTATCCCTTGTGTGAGGAGGCACATCACCAGCGGTAGACTCACTTCCTGACTATGAATAATAAGTAAATGGATGAAGCGTGTGTCTGTGTGTCTGTGTGTCTGTGTTCAGTGTGTCGGTGTGTGTGTCTGTGTGTCTGTGTTCAGTGTGTCTGTTCGGTGTGTGTGTCTGTGTTCAGTGTGTCGGTCTGTGTTCAGTGTGTCGGTGTGTGTGTCTGTGTTCGGTGTGTCTGTGTGTCTGTGTTCAGTGTGTCGGTCTGTGTTCGGTGTGTCGGTGTGTGTGTCTGTGTGTCTGTGTTCGGTGTGTCGGTCTGTGTGTCTGTGTTGGTGTGTGTGTCTGTGTTCAGTGTGTCGGTGTGTGTGTGTTCAGTGTGTCGGTCTGTGTTCAGTGTGTCGGTGTGTGTGTCTGTGTTCGGTGTGTCGGTCTGTGTTCAGTGTGTCGGTGTGTGTGTCTGTGTTCAGTGTGTCTGTGTTCGGTGTGTCTGTGTGTGTGTCTGTGTTCGGTGTGTCTGTGTTCAGTGTGTTTGTCTGTGTGTCTGTGTTCGGTGTGTCGGTCTGTGTGTCTGTGTTGGTGTGTGTGTCTGTGTCGGTGTGTGTGTTTGTGTGTCTGTGTTCAGTGTGTCGGTCTGTGTTCAGTGTGTCGGTGTGTGTGTCTGTGTTCAGTGTGTCTGTGTTCGGTGTGTCGGTCTGTGTTCAGTGTGTCGGTCTGTGTTCAGTGTGTCGGTGTGTGTGTCTGTGTTCAGTGTGTCTGTGTTCGGTGTGTCGGTGTGTGTGTCTATGTTCAGTGTGTCTGTGTTCGGTGTGTCTGTGTGTGTGTCTGTGTTCGGTGTGTCTGTGTTCAGTGTGTTTGTCTGTGTGTCTGTGTTCGGTGTGTCGGTCTGTGTTCGGTGTGTGTTCGGTGTGTCTGTGTGTGTCTGTGTTCGGTGTGTCTGTGTGTCTGTGTGTCTGTGTTCAGTGTGTTTGTCTGTGTGTCTGTGTTCGGTGTGTCGGTCTGTGTTCGGTGTGTGTTCGGTGTGTCTGTGTGTGTCTGTGTTCGGTGTGTCTGTGTGTCTGTGTGTCTGTGTTCAGTGTGTTTGTCTGTGTGTCTGTGTTCGGTGTGTGTTCGGTGTGTCGGTGTGTGTCGGTCTGTGTTCGGTGTGTCGGTGTGTGTCTGTGTTCGGTGTGTCTGTGTGTCTGTGTTCAGTGTGTCTGTGTTCAGTGTGTCGGTCTGTGTTCGGTGTGTGTCTGTGTTCGGTGTGTCGGTGTGTGTCGGTCTGTGTGTCTGTGTTCGGTGTGTGTGTCTGTGTGTCTGTGTTCAGTGTGTCGGTGTGTGTTCAGTGTGTCGGTGTGTGTTCGGTGTGTCGGTCTGTGTTCAGTGTGTCGGTCTGTGTTCAGTGTGTCGGTGTGTGTTCGGTGTGTCGGTGTGTGTTCGGTGTGTCGGTCTGTGTTCAGTGTGTCGGTGTGTCGGTCTGTGTTCGGTGTGTCGGTGTGTCTGTGTTCGGTGTGTCTGTGTCGGTGTGTAAAGGGAATCATGAGGCTGCTACTGAAATATTAAAGGGGCAGTGCAGTTAAAGTCATCTTACTGTTTTCGAAATATTCTGTATATAACTACAGTGCATTGTTACGTTACAGCCTTATTCTAAAATGGATTAGATAACGTTTTTCCCTTCCCTCCTTATTTACTATTTAGACCCTTTGCTATGAGACTATAAATTGAGCTCAGGTGCATCCTGTTTCCATTGATCATCCTTGAGATGTTTCTACAACTTGATTGGAGTCCACCTGTGGTAAATTCAATTGATTGGACATGATTTGGAAAGGCACACACCTGTCTATATAATGTCCCACAGTTGACAGTGCATGTCAGAGCAAAAACCAAGCCATGAGTTCGAAGGAATTGTCCGTAGAGCTCGGAGACAGGATTGTGTCGAGGCACAATATCTGCATCATTGAAGGTCCCCAAGAACACAGTGGCCTCCATCGTTCTTAAGTGGAAGAAGTTTAGAACCATCAAGACTCTTCCTAGAGCTGGCCGCCCGGCCGAACTGAGCAATCGGGGGAGAAGGGCCTTGGTCAGGGAGGTGACCAAGAACCTGATGGTCACTCTGACAGAGCTCCAGAGTTCCTCTGTGGAGATGAGAGAACCTTCCAGGGACAACCATCTCTGCAGCACTACACCAGTCAGGCCTTTATGGTAGAGTGGCCAGACGGAAGCCACTCCTCAGTAAAAGGCACATGACAGCCCGCTTGGAGTTTGCCAAAAGGCACCTAAAGACTCTCAGACCATGAGAAACAAGATTCTCTGGTCTGATGAAACCAAGATTGAACTCTTTAGCCTGAATGCCAAGCGTCACGTCTGGAGGAAACCTGGCACCGTCCGTACGGTGATGCATGGTGGTGGCATCATCATCCTGTGGGGATGTTTTTCATGTCCTTGAGTGGCCCAGCCAGAGCCTGGACTTGAACCCGATCGAACATCTCTGGAGAGACCTGAAAATAGCTTTGCGGCGACGTTCCCCATCCAAGCTGACAGAGCTTGAGAGGATCTGCAGAGAAGAATGTGAGAAACTCCCCAAATACAGGTGTGCCAAGCTTGTAGCATCATATCCAAGAAGACTCGAGACTGTAATCGCTGTCAAAGGTGCTTCAACAACGTACTGAGTAAAGGTTCTGAATATTTATGTAAATGTAATATTTCAGTTATTTATTTATTTGTTTTTAAATATCTTAAAACCTATTTTTGCTGTGTCATTATGGGGTATTGTGTGTAGATTGATAAAAAAAACAATTTAATCAATTTTAGAATAAGGCTGTAAAGTAACAATGTGGAAAAAGTCAAGGGGTCTGAATACTTTCCGAATGCACAGTATATTAAAATGTATATCGACACACCCACATCAGACTGAGCATTTCAATGGCAAGAGGAGGCTCAGGGAAATAAATGATAAAAAAGTGTATTTGGTCTTAGTTGTTTTCTGGTTGTTTTCTGGTTTTCTGGTTGTTCTCTGGTTGTTTTCTGGTTGTTCTCTCAGGGCATTCTGGTATTAATAGAAAACAAGGACTTCAAAAGAGAACACTCAATTCGATTCGAAGGGGCTTTATTGGCATGGGATTTTTCAAAACAATAGAGACATTTCAAATGTCATATTATTATATATATATATTTTTTACATTTTTAGTCATTTAGCAGACGCTCTTATCCAGAGCGACTTACAGTTAGTGAGTGCATACATTTTCATACTGGCCCCCCGTGGGAATCGAACCCACTACCCTGGCGTTGGAAACGCCATGCTCTACCAACTGAGCTACACGGGGCTATGTACAGTGTTGTAACAATGTGCAAGTAGTTGAAGTACGAAAGGGAATGTAAATCTCTCTCTCTCCTATGTGTCTCTCTCTATGAGAGCTACTATCGCTACATCTATCTCCTCTATTCTATCGCTAGCTAGCTCGATCTCTCTCTCTATCTCTATCGAGCTCGCCATCGCTATCTTCTCTCTCTCTCTCTCTATCTCTCTCTCTCTCTCTCTCTCTCTCTCTCTCTCTCTCTCTCTCTCTCTCTCTCTCTCTCTCTCACAGAATGTGTTATTTGGTCTTCAAATGGAGTGCTTGTGGTTTGAAAGGTTCCCAGAGCTCAGATGATTGAGGTTAATGTAGTCTAGACCTGCCATTCATGATAATATCAACGACAACTTGTTTGTGAAATCAAAGAGCGAGAACTAGAAGTGTGTCGCAGACTAAAACACTGAAATATTGTTCTTAGATATTGATTTTGATGTATTTTTAGATACAGTATTTCTTGGGGTAGGGAAAAACTGAACAAAATGTAGAAGGTTTTTGCAGTTATCCAAACTTTGTTGGTTGTTTACAGTGGAAACAACCACCCTGTAGCCCGCAGTCTGATACCTAAACCCTTCCTCCCTCCCCTTTCCTTGCTTTGACCAATCAGCAGCTGGGATGCATGTGATGAGCAGCATCTCTCCAGCCAATGAGAAAAGAGTTTCCAGGAAGTGGGTGCGGTCGCAGTTATGATGTCTCTGCCCCCTGCCTCTACAATCCCCGTCACTGATGGCAACAAGACTGGACCTCCTCCCCCTCCTCCTCCCCCTTGCGGCCCTCCTCCCCCACCCCCTCCACCCGGCGCTGGAGACCCCGTAGGAGGGATAAGGAAGAGGAGGGTCCGGAGCTTCTTCTGGAAACCCATACCTGAAGACCAGGTGAGTTACACTCTGTTCTTATACCAGTAGACACACCGCCAGTTACATTCAACGCCCCCAGACACACCGCCAGTTATATTCAACACCCCAGACCCACCGCCAGTTATATTCAACGCCCCAGACCCACCGCCAGTTATATTCAACGCCCCAGACACACCGCCAGTTATATTCAACGCCCCAGACACACCGCCAGTTATATTCAACGCCCCAGACACACCGCCAGTTACATTATAAACCAGTGATATGTAGACTTGTGTGCTGTCACCTGCGTGTTACTGCTGGAGTGAAACGTGCTTTTATAAGCCCAGTCATTGCGCAACAATTCTAAATGCAGTCGCGTATTGAAAACAGTTTTGATGGCCACGATTTAAAAAGAGATACTATTTTTATTTCTCAACTGGTAATTGAATCATTACAGTTGTTGGCTAGCGAATTTGAGCCATGTTAGCATAGACGTGACATCAGTCAAAACCCCTCAAAACAAGACATAGTATCAAGAACAAGATAAAACAAGGCAACAGTAAACAAGTCGTCCCCCACGAATGCACAGTCCTAGTCATATTAGCATCCATCCTAGTTGTTGCTATTAGATTCCCCCTCTTTCTAAGTTTCTAACAGAGATTTTAATCTCTGTCACATATGGAACCGCTATCATCAGGTGTTTTTAGAATGGTGTTAACCCGCCGATTGCATTTCGGCTAATGTTTATTAAAATGAAAGTTTTATTGGCTGGTTCATTACTGTTAAGAGGAATTTCCTTAATCTAAATGTAAATTCTGTCATTCTGAGCACCGTGGGTGGACGCACCGTGGGTGGACGCACCGTGGGCGGACGCCCTAATGGGTCCATTTCTCTAATGGTCGGACAATTTAAACCGTCCCGGTCACTTTGTCCGTTGATACCCACACCTTAACAAACCCCCCCCCTCCCCCAAGCGCGCGCACACACACACACACACACACTCTAACACATACTGCTATGCAGCGGTCTTGGGGTGAAGGGGTTGGCTGTTACCCCCAAAAGGCATCAGCATGCTTCAGTTTGACGAACTGAACGAGCGTGCTCCATACTCCCTTTAAAAAAAACGTACACTTGAAAAACTAGAAAAAAAGCAGCAATAGTACTGTTTTTTGTTCTTCATTTTGAGACGCCGTAGCCAGTATACACTTCCTCAACATAATCTTAATTAATCTAAGATAACTCAAGAAATCTGTAATTCATTTTGACGTTTTTTTGCCCGAGGAGATCTTAGTCATGCAATTTTTTACATCCGAGATGTCTGGTGCAGTAAAAAACGTATATACACGAAAACGAGTCGTCTCTCGTCGAATGACAACGAAGACTTAATTGAAGGATCCCCTACTGTTGACCAATCAGCGATGAAGGGGCGTAGACTTCGCCCACCGACAAAACAAACAATACACGAAGCATTAAGTGTTTGTTCTGGGATGCCTCTAACATATGGCTGCTATGTAACGGTCTCCAGGTGAAGGGGCGGGCCAACCTGTGGACACAGCTTCCTGTGCAGCAGCAGGAGTACTACATTGACGTCCAGACCATCGAGGAGCTGTTTGGTCAGACGGACTGTCAATCACCTGGGGTTACCTCGGTGACTAGGGGGGGGAAGGCCCGAGGCTCCCTCAGAGAGACCAAAGATGAGGTGAGGAGGAGAGGAGAGGAGAGGACACACCCACACCCTTATGGCCAATGAGGTGTCTGTGTGTGTCTGTGTATCATGTCGAGCAGACGTTTTCCATCTGGGCTCTAAGTTAACGAAGTGTTGCATTCGTTTTTTCATTCGCTCACTTGTCTGTCTGTCTGTCTGTCTGTCTGTCTGTCTGTCTGTCTGTCTTCTCATTACACTCACAAAAGTTCCAAAGGAATAAAGCCATTTCAAATGTCATATTATGTCTATATACAGTGTTATAATGATGTAAAAATAGTTAAAATACAAAAGGGGAAAATAAATAAAGATAAATATGGGTTATATTTACAATGGTGTTTGTTCTTCACTGGTTGCCCTTTTCTTGTGGCAACAGGCCACAAATCTTGCTGCTGTGATGGCACATTGTGTTATTTCACCCAGTAGATATGGGAGTTTATCAAAATTGGATTTGTTTTCAAATTCTCTCTCTCTCCGTTTCCCCTCTCTCGCTCGTTCGTTCGTTCTCTGTTTTCTCTCTCTCTCTCAGATCAGTATCCTGGACTGGAAGAGAGGGATGAATGTTGGAATTTACCTCAAACAGTTCAAGAAGTAAGTTATATATGTATATATGTATGTATGTATGTGTATATGATAAGATGATCCAACTTTCAAAACTAGCCCTTTTTGGCTAGCCACAGCAGTCAACTAGCTAGCTAGGTAGCTGTTTAGCTTTCTAGCACATTCACTCATTTGTAAACAATGAACAAGCTAGTTAGCTACCACATGTTCTTGTCAAACTGTCAGCAGAGTAGCTAGCAAGCAACAAGATACGACAAATAAGTCTAAAAACCACTGGAGGGCAAATAAATCAGATTTAACCATTCAGACAGAAGTCACATGGCCAGGAATCAGATTTGTATCAGACTTCAAACCACCTACGAAGGTGGTTTGAAAAGTGACTTGAAATATCAGATTCTGTGTGCTTTTTGGCTATTAGACTGCAGGACAAAGAACAGATTCAAATCAAACCTGCAAACAAGTAAGATTTGAGTCACTTCAAACTGCCTGTGTGTGAACAAGGCTGAACACACACATATTGGATGAGTTTGTTTGGAGAGGAATGCTTGGATGAGTACTTTCCAGTTTGTGTTGACTGCATCAATACCCTGTACCATCCGTTAGCTGTCTCTGCTGCCACAACACACACACACACAGGGAAAGAGATATGAGGGTGATATGTCTCTCCCAGGATTCTATCCAATTGTGTGGTGTGTGCGCACGACACATGAGTTTGTGAGTCGACATCTTTGATGCAGGTTCAGAGTGTTGAGATCAAACACCTGTTTTGCCCTCCTTGACCAATCAAAGCATTTTGCTATGTAAGCAGCCATCTTGAGGTCTGTCCAAAATCCCTCTCTCTCCTCCTCTCTCCCCACCTCTTTCTCCCCACTTCTCTCCAACTCTCTCGCCCTCTCTCTCTCTCCTCCTCTCACTCTCTCTCCCTCTCTCTCCTCTCGTCACGTCTTTCCCCCCTCTCTCAGCTGTAATCCTACAGAAGTATGAAATGGCCAATCTCCTCTGTAATCGTACTATTAGCCAATCTGCAGTATTTCTTATGTTGACTGGATTAAACTGTGGCTCGGTTTCCTGGTACAGAGGAAGTACCTGCTGTATAATTGCAAGGAGACCCAGCTGAGGTATTGTGGGGGAAATCACTGTTATTAAAACTGAAGAGGTTATGTAAGACTGAGAGAGAGAGAGAAAGGGGTTTAGAGAGAAGGATTCTAGAACTCTCATTCAGGGTTTAGAGAGAAGGATTCTAGAACTCTCATTCAGGGTTTAGAGAGAAGGATTCTAGAACTCTCATTCGGGGTTTAGAGAGAATGATTCTAGAACTCTCATGCTGGGTTTAGAGAGAAGGATTCTAGAACTCTCATTCAGG
Organism: Coregonus sp. 'balchen'; assembly: GCA_902810595.1. Classification (NCBI taxonomy): domain Eukaryota; kingdom Metazoa; phylum Chordata; class Actinopteri; order Salmoniformes; family Salmonidae; genus Coregonus; species Coregonus sp. 'balchen'. Next base: position 32,787,180 of record LR778291.1, read on the forward strand.
GTTTAGAGAGAAGGATTCTAGAACTCTCATTCAGGGTTTAGAGAGAAGGATTCTAGAACTCTCATTCAGGGTTTAGAGAGAAGGATTCTAGAACTCTCATGCTGGGTTTAGAGAGAAGGATTCTAGAACTCTCATGCTGGGTTTAGAGAGAAGGATTCTAGAACTCTCATTCAGGGTTTAGAGAGAAGGATTCTAGAACCCCTCCAAAACTCATTGGGTTTAGAGAAGGATTAGAAATCCTTCGGGTTTAGGG
>LR778291.1:32790032-32822532 GCA_902810595.1 Coregonus sp. 'balchen'
ATTTTATAACCTAATGGTATTAGATTATTAGTATTTTATAACCTAATGGTATTAGATTATTAGTATTTTATAACCTAATGGTATCCAATACTCTTCTAACCTCCTCCTCCCAGCCACCCTGTATGTGTGTGCATGTGTGTATATGTGTGTGTGTGCATGTGTGTGTGTGTGTGTGTGTGTTTGCGTGTGTATACACAGACACAAACAACAGCACCCTGTCTTACCGGTTGGGGCACAGATGACTGTGTTGTTGCCCTGAAACACAGGTTCAGCCAGTTCTCTCTGGTACGCTCTCATTTTCTTCTCTCCTCCTCCTCCTCTCTTCTCTCCTCCTCCTCCTCTCTCCTCCTCCTCCTCTCTCAGCCTCTTCTCTCCTCCTTTCTGGACCTCACCAATACCACCACCACTATTGGCTCCTGGACAACATAGAACATAGACAATATAGAATTTAGAACACAGAACACATAATTTAGAACATGGCATGAAGGGTAAAGAATGTAGAACTTAGAATATAAGAGCTCACTAAAAATATTTACCTTGTGATTGGCTACCTGTTGCAGACGTGGGCAGGGTTTCAGAGGGTGTCATGTGATTGCCGCTCTTCAGCAGCCCTTCATCATCATCAACAGACCCCTCAGTGTACTGGAAGGTGACAGTCATGGTTTCACCCTCCTCCTCATCACCCACTTCCATCTCTGACACTGATGACTCTGCTAGGAAAGGGAAAGACGACAACCGTCTGAGGGCTAGCAGCTACTCTTCCTGTTAGCCATCTGAGGGCTAGCAGCTACTCTTCCTGTTAGCCGTCTGAGGGCTAGCAGCTACTCTTCCTGTTAGCCGTCTGAGGGCTAGCAGCTACACTTCCTGTTAGCCGTCTGAGGGCTAGCAGCTACTCTTCCTGTTAGCCGTCTGAGGGCTAGCAGCTACTCTTCCTGTTAGCCGTCTGAGGGCTAGCAGCTACTCTTCCTGTTAGCCGTCTGAGGGCTAGCAGCTACTCTTCCTGTTAGCCGTCTGAGGGCTAGCAGCTACACTTCCTGTTAGCCGTCTGAGGGCTAGCAGCTACTCTTCCTGTTAGCCGTCTGAGGGCTAGCAGCTACACTTCCTGTTAGCCGTCTGAGGGCTAGCAGCTACACTTCCTGTTAGCCGTCTGAGGGCTAGCAGCTACTCTTCTTGTTAGCCGTCTGAGGGCTAGCAGTTACCCTTCTGTTAGCCGTCTGAGGGCTAGCAGCTACTCTTCCCTGTTAGCCGTCTGAGGGCTAGCAGTTACCCTTCCTGTTAGCCGTCTGAGGGCTAGCAGCTACACTTCCTGTTAGCCGTCTGAGGGCTAGCAGCTACACTTCCTGTTAGCAGTCTGAGGGCTAGCAGCTACTCTTCCCTGTTAGCTGTCTGAGGGCTAGCAGCTACACTTCCTGTTAGCTGTCTGAGGGCTAGCAGCTACACTTCCTGTTAGCTGTCTGAGGGCTAGCAGCTACTCTTCTTGTTAGCCGTCTGAGGGCTAGCAGCTACTCTTCTTGTTAGCCGTCTGAGGGCTAGCAGCTACTCTTCCTGGGGTTTATTCGGATCCCCATTAGCTTTTACCGAAGGAACAGCTAATCTTCCTGGGATCCACAAAAAACAAAACATGACAAATAACATAACACTGATACACTGATAGACAAGGACAGTCACAGACATTTAAAATACAATGATATACAAACAATACAACTAAAACAATATGTGTCTGTTAGTGTGTGTCTGTGTGTGTGTGTGTCTGTGTGTGTGTCTGTGTGTGTGTCTGTGTGTGTGTCTGTGTGTGTGTCTGTGTGTGTGTGTCTGTGTGTGTCTGTGTGTGTGTGTCTGTGTGTGTGTCTGTGTGTGTGTGTCTGTGTGTGTGTGTGTGTCTGTGTGTGTGTTGTGTGTGTATGTGTGTGTGTGTCTGGTGTGTGTCTGTGTGTGTGTGTCTGTGTGTGTGGTCTGTGTGTGTGTGTCTGTGTGTGTGTGTGTCGTGTGTGTGTGTCTGTGTGTGTGTCTGTGTGTGTGTCTGTGTGTGTGTGTCTGTGTGTGTGTCTGTGTGTGTGTGTCTGTGTGTGTGTGTCTGTTAGTGTGTGTCTGTGTATGTGTGTCTGTGTGTGTGTGTGTCTGTGTGTGTGTCTGTATGTGTGTGTCTGTGTGTGTGTCTGTGTGTGTGTCTGTGTGTGTGTCTGTGTGTGTGTGTCTGTGTGTGTGTGTCTGTGTGTGTGTGTGTCTGTTAGTGTGTGTCTGTGTATGTGTGTCTGTGTGTGTGTGTGTCTGTGTGTGTGTCTGTATGTGTGTGTCTGTGTGTGTGTCTGTGTCTGTGTGTGTGTGTCTGTGTGTGTGTCTGTGTGTGTCTGTCCCCTCACATTCCCCGCCGTTCCATGAGATGATGTTTAATCCGTTTTTTAAAGGTAATTTTGCTGTTTGCTTGAGTAAGTGGACATGAAAGGGAGATCCATGCGATCATGGCTCTGTATAAAACTGTGTGTTGCTGTGAATTCGATTTGGACTTGAGGACTGTGAAGAGACCCCTGGTGGCATGTCTTGTGGGGTATGAATGGGTGTCTGAGCTGAATGTTATTTGATTATGCAGACAATCTGGAATTTTCTTCACAGTAATATTTCTCATAAAAACTAGAAGAGAAGCAGTTAATCTCTCCTCAACCTTCAACCAGGAAAGACTATCATGTATGTTGTTGATGATTTGAGCCAGCTGCAGCTTTGCTAGGTCCGTCTTTGCTGCCAGAGCCTTAACAACTAGTGCAGTTGATTTGCGTGTGTGTGTGTGTGTGTGTGTTGTGTGTGTGTGTGTGTGTGTGTGTGTTGTGTGTGTGTGTATGTGTGTGTATGTGTCCTACCTGTGTCAGGGTCCAGTTGCTCCAGGGCCACTGTCTGTTCACAGTTGGCCAGAGCCATCTTCAGCAGTTTGAACCAGTTTTCTTTATCACTTCTCTTCAGACAGTCAGTCAGCCTCTCCGCTGCTGCTATAGGCCCCAACAGGTTCTCTATCTACAACAACAACAACAATATTACAGCTATGGAGCGCTCTAACCCTCTACTACTACTACTACTACTACTACTACTACTACTACTACTACTACTACTACTACTACTGCTACTACTACTACTCCTCCTACTACTACTACTACTACTACTACTACTGCTACTACTACTACTCCTCCTACTACTACTACTACTACTACTACTACTACTACTACTACTACTACTACTACTACTACTACCACTACTACTACTACTACTACTACTACTACTGCTGCTACTACTACTACTACTACTCCTACTACTACTACTACTACTCCTACTACCACCACCACCACTACTACTACTACTACTACTACTACTACTACTACTACTACTACTACTACTACTGCTGCTGCTACCACTACTACTACTACTACTACTACTACTACTACTACTACTACTACTACTACTACTACTACTACTACTACTGCTGCTGCTGCTGCTACTACTACTACTACTACTACTACTACTACTACTACTGCTGCTGCTACCACTACTACTACTACTACTACTACTACTACTGCTGCTGCTACTACTACTACTACTACTACTACTACTACTACTACTACTACTACTACTACTACTACTACTACTACTACTACTAATACTAATACTACTACTCCTACAACAACAACAACAACAACAACATAACTCTGGGTGTGTTTAGGTGCCCTCCAGGGTCTGATTATGACTAAACACACTATTCATATACTGTATACATACAGTGCCTTGCAAAAGTATTCATCCCCCTTGGCGTTTTTCCTATTTTGTTGCATTACAACCTGTAATTTAAATTGATTTTTATTTGGATTTCATGTAATGGACATACACAAAATAGTCCAAATTGGTGAAGTGGAATGAAAAGAATAAAAGTGGTGCGTGCATATGTATTCACCCCCTTTGCTATGAAGCCCCTAAATAAGATCTGGTGCAACCAATTGCCTTCAGAAGTCACATAATTAGTTAAATAAAGACCACCTGTGTGCAATCGAAGTGTCACATGATCTCAGTATATATATATACACCTGTTCTGAAAGGCCCCAGAGTCCGCAACACCACTAAGCAAGGGGCACCACCAAGCAAGCGGCACCATGAAGACCAAGGAGCTCTCCAAACAAGTCAGGGACAAAGTTGTACAGATCAGGGTTGGGTTATAAAAAAATATCCGAAACTTTGAACATCCCACGGAGCACCATTAAATCCATTATTAAAAAATTGAAACAATATGGCACCACAACAAACCTGTCAAGAGAGGGCCGCCCACCAAAACTCACGGACCAGGCAAGGAGGGCATTAATCAGAGGCAACAAACAGACCAAAGATAACCCTGAAGGAGCTGCAAAGCTCCACAGCGGAGATTGGAGTATCTGTCCATAGGACCACTTTAAACCGTACACTCCACAGAGCTGGGCTTTACGGAAGAGTGGCCAGAAAAAAAGTCATTGCTTAAAGAAAAGAATAAGCAAACACGTTTGGTGTTCACCATAAGGCATGTGGGAGACTCCCCAAACATATGGAAGAAGGTACTCTGGTCAGATGAGACTATAATAGAGCTTTTTGGCCATCAAGGAAAACACTATGTCTGGCGCAAACCCAACACCTCTCATCACCCCGAGAACACCATCCCTACAGTGAAGCATGGTGGTGGCAGCATCATGCTGTGGGGATGTTTTTCATCGGCAGGGACTGGGAAACTGGTCAGAATTGAAGGAATGATGGATGGCGCTAAATACAGGGAAATTCTTGAGGGAAACCTGTTTCAGTCTTCCAGAGATTTGAGACTGGGACGGAGGTTCACCTTCCAGCAGGACAATGACCCTAAGCATACTGCTAAAGCAACACTCAAGTGGTTTAAGGGGAAACATTTAAATGTCTTGGAATGGCCTAGTCAATGTATGACTTAAAGATTGCTGTACACCAGCGGAACCCATCCAAGTTGAAGGAGCTGGAGCAGTTTTGCCTTGAAGAATGGGCAAAAATCCCATTGGCTAGATGTGCCAAGCTTATAGAGACATACCCCAAGAGACTTGCAGCTGTAATTGCTGGAAAAGGTGGCTCTACAAAGTATTGACTTTGGGGGGGGGGGTGAATAGTTATGCACGCTAAAGTTTTCTGTTTTATTTGTCTTATTTCTTGTTTGTTTCACAATAAAAAATATTTTGCATCTTCAAAGTGGTAGGCATGTTGTGTAAATCAAATGATACAAACCCCCCAAAAATCCATTTTAATTCCAGGTTGTAAGGCAACAAAATAGGAAAAATGCCAAGGGGGTGAATACTTTCGCAAGCCACTGTAACTAGTATATTATGACTATATTAAAACTATATAACCAGTAAATTATTACTATATTAATACTATATAACTACTATATTCTGACTATATAACTAGTATATTTGGACTATATGAATACTTTATAACTAGTATATTATTACTATATTAATACTACATAACTAGTATATTATGACTATATAACTAGTATATTATGACTATATTAATACTTAATAACTCGTATATTCCGACTATATTATTACTATATAACTAGTATATTTTGACTATATTAATACTATATAACTAGTATAGTATGACAAAATAACTAGTATATTATGACTATATGAATACTACATAACCAGTATAGTATGACTATATTATTACTATATAACTAATATATTATGAATATATTTTTACTATATAACTAGTATATTATGACAATATTAATACTATATACCTAGTATATTATGACTATATTAATACTATACAACTAATATATTATTACTATATTATGACTATATTATGAATATTTAACTAGTACATTATGACTATATAACTAGTATATTAATAATATTGTATGACTATATAACTAGTATATTATGACTATATTAATACTACATAACTAGCATATTATGCCTATATAACTAGTATATTGTGACTATATTATGAACATAAATAACTAGTATATTATGACTATATAACTAGTGAGTTTATGACATATGAATACTACATAAATAGTATATTATGACTATATTAATACTATATAACTAGTATATTATGACTCTAATATGATTATATAACTAGTATATTATGACTCTAATATGATTATATAACTAGTATATTATGACTCTAATATGATTATATAACTAGTATATTATGACTCTAATATGATTATATAAATAGTATATTATGACTCTAATATGATTATATAAATAGTATATTATGACTCTAATATGATTATATAAATAGTATATTATGACTATATTAATACTATATAACTAGTACATTATGACTATATTATGACTAGATAACTAGTATATTATGACTATATTAATGATATATAACTAGTATATTATGACTACATTATTACTATATAACTCACCGCCTGTATCTCTTCACACTCTCTCTTTCTGAGACACTCCCCCAGGTGTACCAGCAGGTCTCTGGTTTTGATATGTTTGGTGAAGTGGGGTTCTATCCGTTGTAGAAGCTCTCTGTGTAGCTTGGTGCTCTCCAGGGTCCCAAAGTCCCATTTTTTCAGGGCCTCACACAGACCCTTATAGTCTAGAGACAACAACAATAACAAATATATCTAGCAGGGCCTGGTACCATCTCAGTTCCTCCAGATCACACACACACACACACACACACACACACACACACACACACACACACACACACACACACACACACACACACACACACACACACCTACTTTCGGTGTGCAGGGCATCTAGCAGGGCCTGGTACCATCCCAGTTCCTCCAGGACACACACACACACACACACACACACAAAACACACCTACTTTCGGTGTACAGAGCATCTAGCAGGGCCTGGTACCATCCCTGTTCCTCCAGGACACACACACACACACACACACACACACACAAAACCCACCTACCTTCGGCGTACAGGGCGTCTAGCAGGGCCTGGTACCATCCCTGTTCCTCCAGGAGACACACACACACACACACACACACACACACACAAAACCCACCTACCTTCGGCGTACAGGGCGTCTAGCAGGGCCTGGTACCATCCCTGTTCCTCCAGGAGACACACACACACACACACACACACACACACACAAAACCCACCTACCTTCGGCGTACAGGGCGTCTAGCAGGGCCTGGTACCATCCCTGTTCCTCCAGGAGACACACCTGGTCTAGAAACACTTGGGCTGCTGACGTCACAGACCTGCTCTCCTCTGATAGGATCCTCTCTACAACCTCTGGAACATGGAACACAGGTTCATTTCAGGAGAAGAAGAAGAGGAAGAGGAAGGTAGCTTAGCGGTTAAGAGCGTCGTGCACTTCAGCAAGGCAGGTGACACTAATCGCTGCTGTAAGTCTCTGTGTAAATGACTACAATGTTGGCCTGTACGCAAAATGAGAAGGAGAGGAGAGACCGTTAAAGCGGAATAAGGGAAGAAAAGCTGGAATTGCTGTACATTGGCACCTTCTAGTGGTGGTAGGTTGGAAGTGACCGCTGTCATTTCTGTACACGCAAATCATTTGTCAGCGTAACAGGCCGTGAGACAGCAATAAAAAAACAAATCGTTGTTTGTAGAATGACATTCAAAATATATGACCATAATGTAATAGAAAACGGACAGTGTCTGTAGATATGAAACAACAACAGGATAACAAACGGTAAAGGAAACGTACAGACTAACGTTAGTAGCTAAAACCACAAAAAGTGACATCAAACATACTGTACCTCGATTCAGGTAAGTTGTCATGAAGCCTTTGACGTAAGACGGTCGCAAAACATCAACCACGTATGTACTAAACTTCCGTAGATTGCTCTTCTCTAACTCATACATGATCGAATCGATTAACTAATAGCAGAGAGATACTGAATATGTCTCTTGCGTTAAGTTGACAGCTGCTCAACCGCTATCTTCCGTGATATTGGTCGCACTGATTCAGCTGATCTCGTATATCCGAGTCACTGGAAACCACCGCCTCTGCCTCGCCAGCCCGCAGAAACGAAACTAAAACTAACCGAGTTGCAATAAAAACGAAACACTCGCCTCAGTAAAGTGCCCAGAGGATGGTGTAGGGTAGTTAGACCCAGATCTAGGATCCGTTTGGACTCAGCTAATCGTTACCTAACCCACTAGGGGAGGGCAACGCAAAACTGGCCAAAGATCAGTCTCTACGGTGGTGGTGAACTAATGTTGTTTCTGTGCCAAATAACATTCAGTATATGTCACACTGAGGCAAACGAGACAGATTGAATTGATCAAACACTATAGAGGTAACTGCATCAATGAAATAGCAGAGCGAACAAATGAAAAGTCTGAAAGATGATCAAGTGACTTATCATGTATTGCTTGTAATGATAATAGTTTATTGATCATGTCAGGTGACTCAATTATTCAAATGATGAAATAATGTTCAGTACCATTACATTAAAACATTTGACACATTTATTAGGAATAATTCCTGTCACAATTATTATACAATATTATACAAAGCAGCATCTTGTCATAAAAAACAGAGAAAAATACACCGTATGGAACAGCGGGGACTGTGAATCAATCAATCAATCAATCAATCAATTTTATTTTATATAGCCCTTCATACATTAGCTAATATCTCGAAGTGCTGTACAGACACCCAGCCTAAAACCGCAAACAGCTAGTAATGCAGGTGTAGAAGCAACACAAACATAGACACAAACACACACGATAACATACGCACTATACACACATGTACACATGGATTTTGTGTTATGGATATGTGGTAGTAGAGTAGAGGCCTGAGGACACACACTTCATATGTTGTGAAATCTGTTATGAATGTATTGTAATGTTTTTAAAATGTATAACTGCCTTAATTTTGCTGGACACCAGGAAGAGTAGCTGCTGCCTTGGCAGGAACTAATGGGGATCCATAATAAACCCCAGGAAGAGTAGCTGCTGCCTTGACAGGAACTAATGGGGATCCATAATAAACCCCAGGAAGAGTAGCTGCTGCCTTGACAGGAACTAATGGGGATCCATAATAAACCCCAGGAAGAGTAGCTGCTGCCTTGGCAGGAACTAATGGGGATCCATAATAAACCCCAGGGAGAGTAGCTGCTGCCTTGGCAGGAACTAATGGGGATCCATAATAAACCCCAGGAAGAGTAGCTGCTGCCTTGGCAGGAACTAATGGGGATCCATAATAAACCCCAGGAAGAGTAGCTGCTGCCTTGGCAGGAACTAATGGGGATCCATAATAAACTCCAGGAAGAGTAGCTGCTGACTTGGCAGGAACTAATGGGGATCCATAATAAACCCCAGGAAGAGTAGCTGCTGCCTTGGCAGGAACTAATGGGGATCCATAATAAACCACAGGAAGAGTAGCTGCTGCCTTGGCAGGAACTAATGGGGATCCATAATAAACCCCAGGGAGAGTAGCTGCTGCCTTGGCAGGAACTAATGGGGATCCATAATAAACCCCAGGAAGAGTAGCTGCTGCCTTGGCAGGAACTAATGGGGATCCATAATAAACCCCAGGAAGAGTAGCTGCTGCCTTGGCAGGAACTAATGGGGATCCATAATAAACCCCAGGGAGAGTAGCTGCTGCCTTGGCAGGAACTAATGGGGATCCATAATAAACCCCAGGGAGAGTAGCTGCTGCCTTGGCAGGAACTAATGGGGATCCATAATAAACCCCAGGGAGAGTAGCTGCTGCCTTGGCAGGAACTAATGGGGATCCATAATAAACCCCAGGAAGAGTAAGTGCTGCCTTGGCAGGAACTAATGGGGATCCATAATAAACCCCAGGGAGAGTAGCTGCTGCCTTGGCAGGAACTAATGGGGATCCATAATAAACCCCAGGGAGAGTAGCTGCTGCCTTGGCAGGAACTAATGGGGATCCATAATAAACCCCAGGAAGAGTAGCTGCTGCCTTGGCAGGAACTAATGGGGATCCATAATAAACCCCAGGGAGAGTAGCTGCTGCCTTGGCAGGAACTAATGGGGATCCATAATAAACCCCAGGAAGAGTAGCTGCTGCCTTGGCAGGAACTAATGGGGATCCATAATAAACCCCATGGAGAGTAGCTGCTGCCTTGGCAGGAACTAATGGGGATCCATAATAAACCCCCAGGAAGAGTAGCTGCTGCCTTGGCAGGAACTAATGGGGATCCATAATAAACCCCCAGGAAGAGTAGCTGCTGCCTTGGCAGGAACTAATGGGGATCCATAATAAACCCCAGGAAGAGTAGCTGCTGCCTTGGCAGGAACTAATGGGGATCCACAATAAATACAAATACAAATAACACCATGATCATCTCATAACAGTAACAAATGGCACCATATTCCTGGCCTATATAGTCAAGTACACTACTTTGACCAGGGCCCAAAGGGTGCAATTTGAGACACATACACAGTTGAACCCTGGTCTGGAGTTTAAACAACAGATTCATCAACTATCATCTGAGGGGTATCCAACGAAGCAAACTAAATCTACTCAGGGTTTTCTAAAGCTAGCCAGCTTTAGTTAGCTTCACATTCCAGCTCAGGCTTCATCCGTACTACGACGGTAGATATTGCACAAAGGTACCACAAACACCTGATTCCAGCATGCCAGATCTAAAACAGCTGGCCCGGGTCTGGCAGCCGGATCCGGCCCAAGTCCGAAATGAATGACAGACTAGGTGTCATTCGGCCCAGATCTGGCAGCCTGAACTGAGCCAAAGCTGCCATTTTAGGGCCAGAATCGGGACAGCAACGGACCAAATCCATTCTACCCCCCACCACATCTAAAATAATATTATATTATATATACAGTGGCTCGCGGAAGTATTCACCCCCCTTGGCATTGTTCCTATTTTGTTGCCTTACAACCTGGAATTAAAATGGATTATTTGGGAGTTTGTATGATTTGATTTACACAACATGCCTACCACTTTGAAGATGCAAAATAATTTTTTGGGTAAAACAAACAAGAATAAGACAAAAAAACTTTAGTGTGCATAACTATTCACCCCCCCCAAAATCAATACTTTGTAGAGCCACCTTTTCCAGCAATTACAGCTGCAAGTCTCTTGGGGTATGTCTCTATAAGCTTAGCACATCTAGCCACTGGGATTTTTGCCCATTCTTCAAGGCAAAACTGCTCCAGCTCCTTCAAGTTGGATGGGTTCCGCTGGTGTACAGCAATCTTTAAGTCATACCACAGATTCTCAATTGGATTGAGGTCTGGGCTTTGACTAGGCCATTCCAAGACATTTAAATGTTTTCCCTTAAACCACTCGAGTGTTGCTTTAGCAGTATGCTTAGGGTCATTGTCCTGCTGGAAGGTGAACCTCTGTCCCAGTCTCAAATCTCTGAAAGACTGAAACAGGTTTCCCTCAAGAATTTCCCTGTATTTAGCGCCGTCCATCATTCCTTCAATTCTGACCAGTTTCCAGTCCCTGCAGATGAAAAACATCTCCAAAGCATGATGCTGCCACCACCATGCTTCACTGTGGGGATGGTGTTCTCGGGGTGATGAGAGGTGTTGGGTTTGCGCCAGACATAAAGTTTTCCTTGATGGCTAAAAAGCTCAATTTTAGTCTCATCTGACCAGAGTACCTTCTTCCATATGTTTGGGGAGTCTCCCACATGCCTTTTGGCGAACAAGAAATGTGTTTGCTTATTTTTTTCTTTAAGCAATGGCTTTTTTCTGGCCACTCTTCCGTAAAGCCCAGCTCTGTGGAGTGTACGGCTTAAAGTGGTCCTATGGACAGATACTCCAATCTCCGCTGTGGAGCTTTCCATCTCCTTCAGGGTTATCTTCGGTCTCTTTGTTGCCTCTCTGATTAATGCCCTCCTTGCCTGGTCCATGAGTTTTGGTGGGCGGCCCTCTCTTGGCAGGTTGGTTGTGGTGCCATATTCTTTCCATTTTTCAATAATGGATTTAATGGTGCTCTGTGGGATGTTCAAAGTTTCGGATATTGTTTTATAACCCAACCCTGATCTGTACTTCTCCACAACTTTGTTCCTGACCTGTTTGGAGAGCTCCTTGGTCTTCATGGTGCTGCTTGCTTGGTGGTTCCCCTTGCTTAGTGGTGTTGCAGACTCTGGGGCAAGGATATTGCTGCTAGTAAGATTGCACCTCAATCAACCACTTATCGGATCATCAAGAACTTCAAAGAGAGAGGTTCAATTGTTGTGAAGAAGGCTTCAGGGCACCCAAGAAAGTCCAGCAAGCGCCAGGACCGTCTCCTAAAGTTGATTCAGCTGCGGGATCGGGGCACCACCAGTGCAGAGCTTGCTCAGGAATGGCAGCAGGCAGGTGTGAGTGCATCTGCATGCACAGTGAGGCGAAGACTTTTGGAGGATGGCCTGGTGTCAAGAAGGGCAGCGAGGAAGCCACTTCTCTCCAGGAAAAACATCAGGGACAGACTGATATTCTGCAAAAGGTACAGGGATTGGACTGCTGAGGACTGGGGTAAAGTCATTTTCTCTGATGAATCCCCTTTCCGATTGTTTGGGGCATCCGGAAAACACCTTGTCCGGAGAAGACAAGGTGAGCGCTACCATCAGTCCTGTGTCATGCCAACAGTAAAGCATCCTGAGACCATTCATGTGTGGGGTTGCTTCTCAGCCAAGGGAGTGGGCTCACTCACAATTTTGCCTAAGAACACAGCCATGAATAAAGAATGGTACCAACACATCCTCTGAGAGCAACTTCTCCCAACCATCCAAGAACAGTTTGGTGACGAACAATGCCTTTTCCAGCATGATGGAGCACCTTGCCATAAGGCAAAAGTGATAACTAAGTGGCTCGGGGAACAAAACATCGACATTTTGGGTCCATGGCCCATTGATAACTTGTGGTCGATCCTCAAGAGGCGGGTGGACAAACAAAAACCCACAAATTCTGACAAACTCCAAGCATTGATTATGCAAGAATGGGCTGCCATCAGTCAGGATGTGGCCCAGAAGTTAATTGACAGCATGCCAGGGCGGATTGCATAGGTCTTGAAAAAGAAGGGTCAACACTGCAAATATTGACTCTTTGCATAAACTTAATGTAATTGTCAATAAAAGCCTTTGACACTTATGGAATGCTTGTAATTATACTTCAGTATACCATAGTAACATCTGACAAAAATATCTAAAAACACTGAAGCAGCAAACTTTGTGAAGACCAATACTTGTGTCATTCTCAAAACCTTTGACCACGACTGTAAATATACTGAGATCATGTGACAGATCATGTGACACTTAGATTGCACACAGGTGGACTTTATTTAACTAATTATGTGACTTCTGAAGGTAATTGGTTGCACCAGATCTTATTCACCACTTTTCCGTTATTTATTTTTGAGAATTTTTTGAAATAAGTTATTTTTTTCATTTCACTTCACCAATTTGGACTACTTTGTGTATGTCCATTACATGAAATCCAAATAAAAATCCATTTAAATTACAGGTTGTAATGCAACAAAATAGGAGAAACGCCAAGTGGGATGAATACTTTTGCAAGACACTACTAAGTTCACAAACACTAATTATTCTAGTTGACTGCACATGCCATGGACACATAGTACTGACACTCGCTCCTCAGTGGTCGGGAATGGACTCATATAACTGAGAATGGACTCATATAACTGAGAATGGACTCATATAACTGAGAATGGACTCATATAACTGAGAATGGACTCTCTACTCTACACATACTGACTCAAATAAATACAAAAATAATACAAAAACAAATACAAATAAAAATAAAAGGTAAATAATAATAACTAAGGAATTTTGAAGAAGAAAAAAAAGTATTTAATTTAGTGCTAGTTGGGCAATTGAGTGTACAAAACATTAGGAACAACTTCCTAATATTGACCTGCACCCCCTTTTGCCCTCAGAACAGCCTCAATTCGTCGGGTCATGGACTCTACAAGGTGTCGAAAGCGTTCCACAGGGATGCTGGCCAATGCTTCCCACAGTTGTGTCAAGTTGGCTGGATATCATTTGGGTGGTGGACCATTGTTGATACACACGGGAAACTGTTGAGTGTGAAACCGGTGCGCCTGGCACCTACTACCATACCCCGTTCAAAGGCACGTAAATATTTTGTCTTGCCCGTTCACCCTCTGAATGGCACACACACACAATCCATGTCTAAATTGTCTCGAGGCTTAAAAATCCTTCTTTAATCCGTCTTCTCTCATTCATCTACACTGATTGAAGTGGATTTAACAGGTGTCATCAATAAGGGATCATAGCTTTCACCTGGATTCACCTGGTCAGACTGTGTCATGGACTGCCTCCAGAACCGCCTGAATTCTACAAGGTGTCGGGATGTTGGTCCATGCTGACGTGGCCGGCGGTACCGTATACATTCACGCTGCAAACAGCCTGGTCCATCTCATCCCAAAGATGCTCTATTGTGTTGAGGTCTGGGGGACTGCGCAGGCCGCTCAAGTAAACTGAACTCGCTGTCATGTTCCATGCAATGTTTTTCCACTCCTCAATTGTCCAGTGTTGGTTGCAAAGAAAAAGCCATATCTTAGACTGCCCATCTTTTAATATTTTATTTTTATTGGCCAGTCTGAGATATGGCTTCAGTTTCTTGGCAATTTCTCGCATTGAACAGCCTTCATTTCTCAGAACAAGAATAGACTGACGAGTTTCAGAAGAAAGTTATTTGTTTCTGCCAATTTTGAGCCTGTAATCGAACCCACAATTGCTGATGCTCCAGATACTCAACTAGTCTCAAGAAGGCCAGTTTTATTGCTTCTTTAATCAGCACAACAGTTTTCAGCTGTGCTAACATAATTGCAAAAGGGTTTTCTAATGATCAATTAGCCTTTTAAAATGATAAACTTGGATTAGCAAACACAACGTGCCATTGGAACACAGGACTGATGGTTGCTGATAATGGGCCTCTGTACGCCTATGTAGATATTCCATAAAAAATCAGCCGTTTCCAGCTACAATAGCCATTTACAACATGAACAATGTCTACATTGTATTTCTGATCAATTTGATGTTCTTTAAATATACGAAAAAATGGCTTTTCTTTCAAAAACAAGGACATTTCTAAGTGTCCCCAAACTTTTGAACGGTAGTGTACATAGACATGGAATCACTAGTCACTTTAATAATGGAACACTAGTCACTTTAATAATGGAACACGAGTCACTTTTAATAATGTTTGCATGCTGCTTTACTCATCTCATATGTATATAATGTATTCTATTCTACTGTATTTCAGTCTATACCACTCCGACATTGCTCTCCCTAATATTTATATATTTCTTAATTCCATTCTTTAACTTTTAGATTCGTGTGTATTGTTGTGAATTGATAGATACTACTGCACTGTTGGAGCTAGGAACACAAGCATTTTGCTACACCCACAATAACATCTGCTAAATATGTGTATGTGACCAATAAAATGTTATTTTATTTGAGTTGAACGGTGTTTCCTCCGACACATTGGTGCGGCTGGCTTCCGGGTTAAACGGGCGGATGTTAAGAAGCGCGGTTTGGCGGGTCATGTTTCGGAGGACGCATGACTCGACCTTCGCCTCTCCCGAGCCCATTAGGGAGTTGCAGCGATGAGACAAGATCGTAATTGGATCGCAATTGGATATCACGAAGATGGGGAGAAAAAGGGGGTAAAATATGAAAAATGAAAAAAATTAAATAAAAAATAACATTAAAAAATAAATAATATGAAGAGTGGTACTCAGTGATGTGTTGTGTTGGATTTTCCCAAAACATAACGCTTTGTATTCAGGACATGAAGTTAATTTCTTTGCCACATTTTTACCAGTTTTACTTTAGTGCCTTAATGCAAACAGGATACATGTTTTGGAATATTTTTATTCTGTACAGGCTTCCTTCTTTTAACTCTGTCATTTATGTTAGTATTGTGGAGTTACTAGAATGTTGTTGATCCATCCAAAATTTATCCTATCACAGCCAATAAACTCAGTAACTGTTTTAAAGTCACCATTGGCCTCATGGTGAAATTTCCTTCCTCTCCGGCAACTGAGTTAGGAAGGACGCCTGTATCTTTGTAGTGACTGGGTGTATTGATACACCATCCAAAGTGTAATTAATAACTTCACCATGCTCAACGGGATATTCAATGTCAGTTTTATTTTTACCCATCTACCAATAGGTGCCCTTCTTTGCGAGGCATTGAAAAACTTCCCTGGTCTTTGTGCTTGAATTTGTGCTTGAAATTCACTGTTCAACTGAGGGACCTAATTGTATGTGTAGGGTACAGAGATGAGGTAGTCATTCAAAAATCACGTTTAATACTATTATTGCACATAAAGTGAGTCCATGCAACTTATTATGTGACTTGTTAAGCAACGTTTTACTCATTAACTTATTTAAGCTTGCCATAACAAAGGGGTTGAATACATATTGACTCAAGACATTTCAGCTTTTCATTTTTTATTAATTTGTACAAATTTTGAAAAACAATTCCACTTTGACATTATGGGGTACTGTAGGCCAGTGACCCCCTCCCCCATTTTAAACTCAGGCTGTAACACAACAAAATGTGGAAAAAGTCAAGAGGTATGAATACTTTCTGAAGGCACTGTAGTACTAGTAGTTATTCTCTGTAACGGGAGATATAGTACTCTTTAAAGTTGTCCTGGGCCTTGATAGAGTGGAGGACGGAGGAGAACTGCTGCTTCCACAGAGATGGGATTAAGATAAAAGATAAAATAGGATTAAGATAAAAGATCAGAGAAGAAAAACTGGATTAAGAGCCAAGTGCTGGTAGGCAGGATTTCCTGAACACCTTAGTTGGTACCCTATTCCCTATATACCTCATTTCTACCAGCATGTTAAATGTGCAACCAGAGGGGAAAAAACTCTAGACCACCTTTACTCCACACACAGAGACGCATACAAAGCTCTCCCTCGCCCTCCATTTGGCAAATCTGACCATAACTCTATCCTCCTGATTCCTGCTTATAAGCAAAAACTGAAGCAGGAAGCACCAGTGATTCGGCTAATAAAAAAGTGGTCAGATGACGCAGATGCTAAGCTACAGGACTGTTTTGCTAGCACAGACTGGAACATGTTCCGGGATTCTTCAGACAGCATTGAGGAGTACACCACATCAGTCACTGGCTTCATCAATAAGTGCATCGATGATGTCGTCCCCACAGTGACCGTACGTACATACCCCAACCAGAAGCCATGGATTACAGGAAACATCCGCACTGAGCTAAAGGGTAGAGCTGCCGCTTTCAAGGAACGGGACTCTAACCCGGACGCTTATAAGAAATCCCGCTATGACCTCCGACGAACCATCAAACAGGCAAAGAGTCAATACAGGTCTAAGATTGAATCATACTACACTGGCTCTGACGCTCGTCGGATGTGGCAGGGCTTGAAAACTATTACAGACTACAAAGGGAAGCACAGCCGCGAGCTGCCCAGTGACACAAGCCTACCAGACGAGCTAAACCACTTCTATGCTCGCTTCGAGGCAAGCAACACTGAAGCATGCATGAGAGCACCAGCTGTTCCGGACGACTATGTGATCACGCTCTCCGTAGCCGATGTGAGTAAGACTTTTAAGCAGGTCAACATTCACAAGGCCGCAGGGCCAGACGGATTACCAGGACGTGTACTCCGAGCATGTGCTGACCAACTGGCAAGTGTCTTCACTGACATTTTCAACATGTCCCTGACTGAGTCTGTAATACCAACATGTTTCAAGCAGACCACCATAGTCCCTGTGCCCAAGAACTCTAAAATAACCTGCCTAAATGACTACCGACCCGTGGCACTGACGTCTGTAGCCATGAAGTGCTTTGAAAGACTGGTCATGGCTCACATCAACAGCATAATCCCAGAAACCCTAGACCCACTCCAATTTGCATACCGCCCCAACAGATCCACAGATGATGCAATCTCTATCGCACTCCACACTGCCCTTTCCCACCTGGACAAGAGGAACACCTACGTGAGAATGCTATTCATTGACTACAGCTCAGCATTCAACACCATAGTGCCCTCAAAGCTCATCACTAAGCTAAGGATCCTGGGACTAAACACCTCCCTCTGCAACTGGATCCTGGACTTCCTGACGGGCCGCCCCCAGGTGGTAAGGGTAGGTAACAACACATCTGCCACACTGATCCTCAACACGGGGGCCCCTCAGGGGTGCGTGCTCAGTCCCCTCCTGTACTCTCTGTTCACCCATGACTGCATGGCCAGGCACGACTCCAACACCATCATTAAGTTTGCCGACGACACAACAGTGGTAGGCCTGATCACCGACAACGATGAGACAGCCTATAGGGAGGAGGTCAGAGATCTGGCCGTGTGGTGCCAGGACAACAACCTCTCCCTCAACGTGACCAAGACAAAGGAGATGATTGTGGACTACAGGAAAAAAAAGAGGACTGAGCACGCCCCCATTCTCATCGACGGGGCTGTAGTGGAACAGGTTGAGAGCTTCAAGTTCCTTGGTGTCCACATCACCAACGAACTATCATGGTCCAAACACACCAAGACAGTCGTGAAGAGGGCACGACAAAGCCTATTCCCCCTCAGGAGACTAAAAAGATTTGGCATGGGTCCTCAGATCCTCAAAAAATTCTACAGCTGCACCATCGAGAGCATCCTGACTGGTTGCATCACCGCCTGGTATGGCAACTGCCTGGCCTCTGACCGCAAGGCACTACAGAGGGTAGTGCGTACGGCCCAGTACATCACTGGGGCAAAGCTCCCTGCCATCCAGGACCTCTATACCAGGCGGTGTCAGAGGAAGGCCCTCAAAATTGTCAAAGACTCCAGTCACCCTAGTCATAGACTGTTCTCTCTGCTACCGCACGGCAAGCGGTACCGGAGTGCCAAGTCTAGGTCCAAAAGACTTCTCAACAGCTTCTACCCCCAAGCCATAAGACTCCTGAACAGCTAATCATGGCTACCCGGACTATTTGCACTGCCCCCCCACCCCATCCTTTTTACGCTGCTGCTACTCTGTTAAGTATTTATGCATAGTCACTTTAACTCTACCCACATGTACATATTACCTCAACTACCTCAACTAGCCGGTGCCCCCGCACATTGACTCTGCAACGGTACCCCCCTGTATATATAGCCTCCCTACTGTCACTTTATTTTACTGTATATATAGCCTCCCTACTGTCACTTTATTTTACTTCTGCTCTTTTTTTCTTAACACTTTTTTGTTGTTTTATTCTTACTTACTTTTTTTGTTTAAAATAAATGCACTGTTGGTTAAGGGCTGTAAGTAAGCATTTCACTGTAATGTCTGCACCTGTTGTATTCGGCGCATGTGACCAATAAAATTTGATTTGATTTGATTTGATTTGATTTGATATAGTGCGCCACTTTCGACCAGGGTCCTAGGTGCCATTTGTGATGCTAGGGGCCCTGGTCAAGTCAAATCAAATCAAATCAAATTTTATTGGCCACATGCGCCGAATACAACAGGTGCAGACATTACAGTGAAATGCTTACTTACAGCCCTTAACCAACAGTGCATTTATTTTTAACAAAAAAGTAAAAATAAAACAACAACAAAAAAAGTGTTGAGAAAAAAAGAGCAGAAGTAAAATAAAATAACAGTAGGGAGGCTATATATACAGGGGGGTGCCGGTGCAGAGTCAATGTGCGGGAGCACCGGCTAGTTGAGGTAGTTGAAGTAATATGTACATGTGGGTAGAGTTAAAGTGACTATGCATAAATAATTAACAGAGTAGCAGCAGCGTAAAAGGATGGGGTGGGGGGGCAGTGCAAATAGTCCGGGTAGCCATGATTAGCTGTTCAGGAGTCTTATGGCTTGGGGGTAGAAGCTGTTGAGAAGTCTTTTGGACCTAGACTTGGCACTCCGGTACCGCTTGCCGTGCGGTAGCAGAGAGAACAGTCTATGACTAGGGTGGCTGGAGTCTTTGACAATTTTGAGGGCCTTCCTCTGACACCGCCTGGTATAGAGGTCCTGGATGGCAGGAAGCTTGGCCCCAGTGATGTACTGGGCCGTACGCACTACCCTCTGTAGTGCATTGCGGTCGGAGGCCAAGCAGTTGCCATACCAGGCGGTGATGCAACCAGTCAGGATGCTCTCGATGGTGCAGCTGTAGAATTTTTTGAGGATCTGAGGACCCATGCCAAATCTTTTCAGTCTCCTGAGGGGGAATAGGCTTTGTTGTGCCCTCTTCACGACTGTCTTGGTGTGTTTGGACCATGATAGTTTGTTGGTGATGTGGACACCAAGGAACTTGAAGCTCTCAACCTGTTCCACTACAGCCCCGTCGATGAGAATGGGGGCGTGCTCAGTCCTCTTTTTTTTCCTGTAGTCCACAATCATCTCCTTTGTCTTGGTCACGTTGAGGGAGAGGTTGTTATCCTGGCACCACACGGCCAGGTCTCTGACCTCCTCCCTATAGGCTGTCTCATCGTTGTCGGTGATCAGGCCTACCACTGTTGTGTCGTCTGCAAACTTAATGATGGTGTTGGAGTCGTGCCTGGCCATGCAGTCATGGGTGAACAGGGAGTACAGGAGGGGACTGAGCACGCACCCCTGAGGGGCCCCCGTGTTGAGGATCAGTGTGGCAGATGTGTTGTTACCTACCCTTACCACCTGGGGGCGGCCCGTCAGGAAGTCCAGGATCCAGTTGCAGAGGGAGGTGTTTAGTCCCAGGATCCTTAGCTTAGTGATGAGCTTTGAGGGCACTATGGTATTGAATGCTGAGCTGTAGTCAATGAATAGCATTCTCACGTAGGTGTTCCTCTTGTCCAGGTGGGAAAGGGCAGTGTGGAGTGCGATAGAGATTGCATCATCTGTGGATCTGTTGGTGGCGGTATGCAAATTGGAGTGGGTCTAGGGTTTCTGGGATAATGCTGTTGATGTGAGCCATGACCAGCCTTACAGGCGTCAGTGCTACGGGTCGGTAGTCATTTAGGCAGGTTATCTTAGAGTCCTTGGGCACGGGGACTATGGTGGTCTGCTTGAAACATGTTGGTATTACAGACTCAGTCAGGGACATGTTGAAAATGTCAGTGAAGACACTTGCCAGTTGGTCAGCACATGCTCGGAGTACACGTCCTGGTAATCCGTCTGGCCCTGCGGCCTTGTGAATGTTGACCTGCTTAAAAGTCTTACTCACATCGGCTACGGAGAGCGTGATCACATAGTCATCTGGAACAGCTGGTGCTCTCATGCATGCTTCAGTGTTGCTTGCCTCGAAGCGAGCATAGAAGTGGTTTAGCTCGTCTGGAAGTCTTGTGTCACTGGGCAGCTTGCGGCTGTGCTTCCCTTTGTAGTCTGTAATAGTTTTCAAGCCCTGCCACATCCGACGAGCGTCAGAGCCAGTGTAGTAGGATTCAATCTTAGTCCTGTATTTACTCTTTGCCAGTTTGATGGTTCGTCGGAGGGCATAGCGGGATTTCTTATAAGCGTCCTGGTTAGAGTCCCGCTCCTTGAAAGCGGCAGCTCTACCCTTTAGCTCAGTGCGGATGTTTCCTGTAATCCATGGCTTCTGGTTGGAGTATGTACGTACGGTCACTGTGGGGACGACATCATCAATGCACTTATTGATGAAGCCAGTGACTGATGTGGTGTACTCCTCAATGCTATCTGAAGAATCCCGGAACATGTTCCAGTCTGTGCTAGCAAAACAGTCCTGTAGCTTAGCATCTGCGTCATCTGACCACTTTTTTATTAACCGAGTCACTGGTGCTTCCTGCTTTAGTTTTTGATTATAAGCAGGAATCAGGAGGATAGAGTTATGGTCAGATTTGCCAAATGGAGGGCGAGGGAGAGCTTTGTATGCGTCTCTGTGTGTGGAGTAAAGGTGGTCTAGAGTTTTTTTTCCTCTGGTTGCACATTTAACATGCTGGTAGAAATTAGGTAGAACGGATTTAAGTTTCCCTGCATTAAAGTCCCCGGCCACTAGGAGCGCTGCCTCTGGATGAGCGTTTTCCTGTTGATTTATGGCCTTATACAGCTTATTCAGTGCAATCTTAAGGCCAGCATTGGTTTGTGGTGGTAAATAGACAGCTATAAAAAATATAGATGAAAACTCTTTTGGTAAATAGTGTGGTCTACAGCGTATCATAAGATACTCTACCTCAGGCGAGCAAAACCTCGAGACTTCCTTAGTATTTGATTTTGTGCACCAGCTGTTGTTTACAAATATACACAGACCGCCACCCCTTGTCTTACCGGAGTCAGCCGTTCTATCATGCCGATGTAGCGTATAGCCCGCTAGCTGTATGTTATCCATGTCGTCGTTCAGCCACGACTCGGTGAAACATAAGATATTACAGTTTTTAATGTCCCGTTGGTAGGATAACCGTAATCTTAGGTCATCCAATTTGTTCTCCAATGATTGAAGATTGGCTAATAGGATTGATGGGAGCGGCAGTTTACTCGCTCGCCGTCGGATCCTTACGAGGCACCCCGACCTACGTCCACGATATCTCCGTCTCTTCCTCATGCGAATGACAGGGATTTGGGCCTTGTCGGGTGTCTGGAGGATATCCTTCGCGGCCGCCTCGTTGAAGAAAAGATCTTCGTCCAATACGAGGTGAGTAATCGCTGTCCTGATATCCAGAAGCTCTTTTTGGTTATAAGAGACGATGGCAGAAACATTATGTACAGAATAAATTACAAATAACGCGAAAAAACACACATAATAGTACAATTGGTTAGAGGGCTGTAAAACGGCAGCCATCTTCTCCGGCGCCACTATATGCCATTTGGGATGCACTCCTGCCTTGTTGTTGCTTCGCTCCTGTATGCAGAGGAAGCAGAAGCAATGGAGGCACCTGTCCAGGTAAGTCATGTCGTTGAACCGGTCTAGACAGATACAAGTCTTAAGAGTCTGGGGGACACCTCGGCCGAGACAGACTGCGACGAAGGGGGTCTTAGAGGGCTGTTCCTGACCTCCCCCTCTGCCTTCTCCGCTCTCCCTCGGACGAGACAGACTGCGACGAAGGGGGTCTTAGAGGGCTGTTCCTGACCTCCCCCTCTGCCTTCTCCGCTCTCCCTCGGACGAGACAGACTGCGACGAAGGGGGTCTTAGAGGGCTGTTCCTGACCTCCCCCTCTGCCTTCTCCGCTCTCCCTCGGACGAACACCCAAACTCCATCTTAGTAGGGTCCATCTTCTAGAGGAGGTGGGTGTCAGTCGATACACCTCCCCAATACATCACTTGCCTACGGTGTATGTTGGGCTGAGATGAATGTAGGTTAGCATACTATGGGGATGTGGGTCAACAAAGATGTTACCAGTGATCTAGTCTAGGGCCTAGATCTTTCCCTGTGTAGCTACCTACGTTTTAAAGTTAATTTACCTGTTAGGATTCATATGTAGAGTGAAACGAGTGGTTTTCGCCACAAGATGTAGCAGCTGGGTGACGTACTACGTCCTTGTCTGTCCACACGTCGTCTCCAGCAGCGAACCACCCACGCCCTGGTTAGCTGCATCACTAGCACTAATAATAATCAAAACAATACAAATGTGATGTTGATTATAGTTAACGTTAGCTACCTCGTCAGCTGACAGGCTAACCGAGTAGCTAGCTCATGAGCATCTCTCTTCCTGCCTGACAACTCGACTCCCCTGCAGAGTTCTCCGGTTCACAGTCAAAACATCTAGTTTAGCTCAGCAATCTGACGACTTTACGGAGAATTCAGACCTAAATAATAGTAGAAATTGTAACATCTATGGTAGGCAAGGTAGCCGACTGTTGCCTTGTGAATCAGAAAGCAGAGAGCAAAAAGCAGTTGGAAACCGCTGATTCTGGGATACTGGAGGGCTTTCCCTTTGCGCAACCCTCTGGTGGCCAAGGAAAATAAGAGACAGGTTTATGTTGGTTGCGTTGCATCCACTTTTGTTGTTGTTGGTTGAAACTATTTCATCTTGATTTCTTAGTATTACACGTCCACTTCTCATCTACAAATGGGACAATTGTCATGTAATAATTGCCCTGCTAGTAGCTATTGGTTATTGTCTTTTAGGCCCCTAATTCCGACAGATGGCGCCAGAGTAAAGCTTTTGACTGGCAACAGTGTGTTGACCGTCCGTGTTGTCATAGACATGGAAGCCAGAGAGCTAGCCAGCTAGTCAGCTAACCGCAGCTAAACAAAACGTTGTGTTTCAGTCAACTTCTACCAACATTAAAGATGATGAACATCAGCAACCGTGCATTGGATAGACTCTACTCTGTTGTGAGTAGCTTTTTATGTTCCCGTAGCTGGTTGTTTTAGCCGGCTGGTTGTGCTAGCTAGCTAACTGCAAGGGATAATACTTGTAAAATGTGAGCTAGGTCTAACGTTACATTTCAACAACAACACGGTGAGCTGGCCTATGTATCTACGCTACAGGACAATAGCTAATCACATAACTCCTTAACTGAACGTATCTAGACAAGCTGTGGCCGATATGTTTGAAAACGTCGTGAGCTTAACTAACTAACTAGCTAGCTACATAGCTTAGCTAACTAGCTAGCTACATAGCTTAGCTAACTAGCCTGGATGCCTGCTAGCTAACTAGCCTTGATGCCAGCTAGCTAACTAACTAGCTAACTAGCCTGGATGCCAGCTAGCTAACTAGTTAGCTAACTAGCCTGGATGCCAGCTAGCTAACTAGCCTGGATGCCAGCTAGCTAACTAGCTAGCTAACTAGCCTGGATGCCAGCTAGCTAACTAGCTAGCTAACTAGCTTGGATGCCAGCTAACTAACTAGCCTGGATGCCAGCTAGCTAACTAGCTAGCTAACTAGCCTGGATGCCAGCTAGCTAACGTTAACTAGTTGACAGTTTCAGCTCTGGCCAAAGTGGCCAGGTCCCTGCCTGAAACACAACAGTCAGTACCAAAGCTAGCTAGCTAGGTTATATGTCATCGGAAACAATTTTAGAAGTTAACCCATGTCAACATAATAGATAGTACATTTGATCGTATTTTTTTAATGTAATTCTGTAAACATACTTAGTAAGTTGCTGTAAATATTGTGTTGTGTGTTTGTTTCCAGCTCCTGCTGGCCATAGTGGTGCTGTCGTGGACCTATGTCATCTATGGTAGTAGGATAGCAGCACAGATGCAGCTGGAGAAGAGACTCAACATCAAACTACACAACTAAAGCTCAAATACGGTAAGTACAGTAAGTTAACCCCAACTCAAACTCAGAACACTAACTAATAACTCAACTTCTAACAGTAAGTTAACCTCAACTCAAACTCAGAACACTAACTAACAACTCAACTTCTAACAGTAAGTTAACCCCAACTCAAACTCAGAACACTAACTAACAACTCAACTTCTAACAGTAAGTTAACCTCAACTCAAACTCAGAACACTAACTAACAACTCAACTTCTAACAGTAAGTTAACCTCAACTCAAACTCAGAACACTAACTAACAACTCAACTTCTAACAGTTAGTTAACCCCAACTCAAACTCAGAACACTAACTAACAACTCAACTTCTAACAGTAAGTTAACCTCAACTCAAACTCAGAACACTAACTAACAACTCAACTTCTAACAGTTAGTTAACCTCAACTCAAACTCAGAACACCAACTAACAACTCAACTTCTAACAGTAAGTTAACCTCAACTCAAACTCAGAACACCAACTAACAACTCAACTTCTAACAGTAAGTTAACCCCAACTCAAACTCAGAACACTAACTAACAACTCAACTTCTAACAGTAAGTTAACCTCAACTCAAACTCAGAACACTAACTAACAACTCAACTTCTAACAGTAAGTTAACCTCAACTCAAACTCAGAACACCAACTAACAACTAAACTCGGAATACATGTCCCAAATTAAATAAATGATCTCACTCCAATAAATTTTAATAGAAAGTTAGCAAAAATAGATAAGATCTTGCTACCATGGAAAGGTAAATACCTGACTATTTGTGGAAAAATCACACTGATTAACTCTTTAGTATTATCCCAGTTTACCTATTTGCTTATGGTCTTGCCTACGCCTAGCGAACAGTTTTTTAAATTTATATGAGAAAAAAATATTCAATTTTATTTGGAACGGCAAGCCAGACTAAATTAAACGGGCCTATATAATGAATATGAATTCGGAGGACAGAAATTATTAAATATTAAAGCATTAGAACTATCACTAAAAGCTTCAGTCATACAAAAGTTATACTTAAATCCAAACTGGTTCTCTAGCAAATTAGTAAGATTGTCTCACCCAATGTTCAAGAATGGCCTTTTTCCCTTTATTCAGATTACAACCACTCATTTTCAGTTATTTGAAAAGGAAATCATCTCCCAAATATCACTATTTCTAAAACAAGCCATAGAAAGTTGGTTGCAATTTCAATTTAATCCTCCAGAAACGACAGAACAAATAATGCAACAAATGTTGTGGTTAAACTCAAATATACTAATTGATAAAAAAACATTATTTTTTGAAAAATGTTAAAAAAAGGTATAATCTTCGTAAATGATACCATAGGGGTAGGACTGGTGGAGTTATGTCACACATGCAGCTAACAAAAACATATGGAAATGTCTGCTCTACCCAAAATTACAACCAAATAATTGCAGCATTACCGCAAAAATGGAAGAGGAAAGTGGAAGGGGGAAAAAGTAAGGAACTTGTCTGTCGGCCTTGCATTAAAGAACATAATTGGTTAAAGAAAACTGTGATAAATAAAAAAGTATACCAGTTTCATTTAAGGACCAAAGGATTGACAGCCGTCCCATATAGATTGCAAAATAGTTGGGAAGAGATTTTTGACGTACCGATCCCATGGCATAGTGTTTATGAACTGACACGCAAAACGACGCCGGATTCTAAACTTAGAATTTTTCAATTTAAATTATTATACAAAATTCTTGCTACCAATAGAATGTTATTTATATGGGGGATACAATCTTCCCAGCTCTGCAGATTTTGCTGCGAAGAGACAGAATCATTAGATCATTTGTTTTGGTGCTGTCCATTTGTAGCTTGTTTTTGGACACAGGTCCAGGAATGGCTGAAGGATTGCAATATTTACCTGGAGCTAACCTTGCAGATAGCATTACTGGGTGATCTGAAAAGTCATAGTCAATCGATCAATAATATAATAATACTTTTAGCAAAAATGTTAATTTTCAATTTACAATCTGTAGAAACAATGAGAATAGAAAGGTTCAGAACTTTTGTAAAACATCACAGTACAGTTGAAAAAATATATGGCAAATATAAATCCAATATGGATGGTGTTAAAAGATAGATGGGAGGTGTTGAATGGAGTTGAAGGATGGGACTAATAACAACTAACAACAACTAAAACAACAAGATAACTAATAATGTAAAGCACGCTGTGTCCATAATAAGTATATAGGTTATAGGTTGAGAGCTTTTGGGAAAGAGCACAGTTAGAAAGATACGGCATGTAGAAGCAAACCAGATGGACATCATGAAAATGATCAGAGAGGTTGAGAGTAGAGGAAGTTCAGGAGTAAAAACAAACAAAATAGAAGTATTGTCAAATTGACTGTGTCCATAAAATGTATATAGTATGTATAAGCTGGAAGTAGAGGCCTAAGCATTGTTGTTCACTAGTTTACTCCAATTAAGGAAGGGGTGGTGGGGTTGGAAAGGATAAAAGGGAAATATATTTTTAAAAAGGGGATGTACAGTTGAAGTCTTTACATACACTTAGGTTGGAGTCATTAAAACTTGTTTTCCAACCACTCCACACATTTCTTGTTAACAAACTATAGTTTTGGCAAGTCGGTTAGGACATCTACTTTGTGCATGACACAAGTAAAATGTTTACAGACAGATTATTTCACTTATAATTCACTGTATCACAATTCCAGTGGGTCAGAAGTTTACATACACTAAGTTGACTGTGCCTTTAAACAGCTTGGAAAATTCCAGAAAATGATGTCATGGCTTTAGAAGCTTCTGATAGGCTAATTGACATCATTTGAGTCAATTGGAGGTGTACCTGTGGATGTATTTCAAGGCCTACCTTAAAACTCAGTGCCTCTTTGCTTGACGTCATGTGAAAATCAAAATAAATCAGCCAAGACCTCTTTCTATGCTTGTTTAATTCAGGAGAGGTGTATTACCCATAATGCTCATTGACTGAACATTCCAATTTACCATGGCAATAATGCACCACCATAATAATTATATTTCTATGGTGAAGGGCCGGCCTTCAATGGTGTAGGACAGGCCAGTAAGCTTTGCAACCAAATTATTTTACTGCTGCTAGTGTCAAGTCTTATATTTGATGAATAAAAAAGTTGAAACTTTGACCCCTATCGTCTGACCCTTGGTTACAGTGGCAGTGCTGTACGGCGCCCACAGCTCATTGGTCAACATCGTCCAACGCATCATCACCTCGCGACTCGCACGCCATGATATGGAGGGAGGGGGCGGGGCCATCCAGGATGAACTACGCCCCTTCCAGCTGGTACAGACGGACCACTTCCTCCACGAGCTGGTGAGCACACATACATACACACGCAGACATTTATTTGACTCCACAAGTCCCATTAGTCTTGGCTGCCGATGACCATACACACATCCTCTCCATAACCCTCCTGTGTGTGTCCCCCCTCATATCAGTTTCACCCGTTCTCCTCTCTCCAAGGAAGACTCTGTCTGTCTGTCTGTCTGTCTGTGTCTGTCTGTCTGTCTGTCTGTCTGTCTGTCTGTCTGTCTGTCTGTCTACAGTTGAAGTCGGAAGTTTACATACATATATATATATATATATATATTTGCGAGGGGAAAAAAACATATGGGGGATTGGAAGTGATGCAGACAATTACATTGATTGAAGTTACAATCTATCTGCAATATTAAAGCTGATCTACCCCCTAAAAAAAAGTTAAAAAATCCAAAATTACAAAAAATGAACTTCTAACAGTAAGTTAACCTCAACTCAGAACACTAACTAACAACTCAACTTCTAACAGTAATTTAACCCCAACTCAGAGTTGTGACCACAGAGTTTAACTAGCTAGCTACTGCTGTTTAACTAGCTAGCTACTGCTGTAGCCATACTCTTTATGGTAAGTTGTGACCACAGAGTTTAACTAGCTAGCTACTGCTGTTTAACTAGCTAGCTACTGCTGTTTAACTAGCTAGCTACTGCTGTTTAACTAGCTAGCTACTGCTGTTTAACTAGCTAGCTACTGCTGTTTAACTAGCTAGCTACTGCTGTTTAACTAGCTAGCTACTGCTGTTTAACTAGCTAGCTACTGCTGTTTAACTAGCTAGCTACTGCTGTTTAACTAGCTAGCTACTGCTGTTTAACTAGCTAGCTACTGCTGTTTAACTAGCTAGCTACTACTGTTTAACTAGCTAGCTACTACTGTTTAACTAGCTAGCTACTGCTGTTTAACTAGCTAGCTACTACTGTTTAACTAGCTAGCTACTGCTGTTTAACTAGCTAGCTACTGCTGTTTAACTAGCTAGCTACTACTGTTTAACTAGCTAGCTACTGCTGTTTAACTAGCTAGCTACTGCTGTTTAACTAGCTAGCTACTGCTGTTTAACTAGCTAGCTACTGCTGTTTAACTAGCTAGCTACTGCTGTTTAACTAGCTAGCTACTACTGTTTAACTAGCTAGCTACTGCTGTTTAACTAGCTAGCTACTACTGTAGCCATACTCTTTATGGTAAGTTGTGACCACAGAGTTTCTAAACCAGACCAGATAATGTGTGCTTTGGAGCCTATTCTTTCTGAGGATAGTATCCACTAATGAACTCCTTAGCTACGGTAAGTTGTAACACCCCAACTCTCTACTTGGGACTCTCTCCTTACCATAATAATGTTCATGTTCTCTGAGGATATCCTCTTGTCTTTTCAGTACTTTGACGTGTCTACATTCTGAATACTTCTGTTGTGGTCCCAGCTAGGAAGATGTGAATGTTTGTTTGTGTTTATGAATATTCGACACATGTAATTTTAACTGCTCTTGGTCGATTATGACATCACAAAACAGTGAATTAAACTTATGTCAATCCCTTATTTCCCCCCCAGCTAAAGTCTTCAGTTATTAATACCGTGGACATTCCCAAGACAAAGTCGACAACCGGGACCCTGGACCAGTCTCCATCCCGTTGCCTACTGTGATGAAGTCTGTCTTTACTGACCAGCTGCTCTTTCAGACTAATTTATACACCACAATGCTGAATGTTTTTTTTTTTATACCATAGTTAGTTTGTCTTAGATGTGAGTAATATTTTTCACATTGTGCAACATGATTTTTATTAAAAAAGGAAAAAAATAAGAGCTACCACTAGTGTCTTTCCTTAAATCAAATCACTTCCCCTGACTGTGTTTGTTGGTCTGAGGAGAACCTTCCCCTGACTGTGTTTGTTGTTCTGAGGAGAACCTTCATCTGACTGTGTTTGTTGGAGAACCTTCATCTGACTGTGTTTGTTGGAGAACCTTCCCCTGACTGTGTTTGTTGGTCTGAGGAGAACCTTCATCTGACTGTGTTTGTTGGTCTGAGGAGAACCTTCATCTGACTGTGTTTGTTGGTCTGAGGAGAACCTTCATCTGACTGTGTTTGTTGGTCTGAGGAGAACCTTCATCTGACTGTGTTTGTTGTTCTGAGGAGAACCTTCATCTGACTGGGTTTGTTGGTCTGAGGAGAACCTTTCTCTAACTGTGTTTGTTGGTCTGAGGAGAACCTTTCTCTAACTGTGTTTGTTGGTCTGAGGAGAACCTTCATCTGACTGTTGGTCTGAGGAGAACCTTCATCTGACTGTGTTTGTTGGTCTGAGGAGAACCTTCATCTGACTGTTGGTCTGAGGAAGTATTGAATAGAATGCAGCTGGCAGCTTCTGACTGTAGTTAACTATGCCTGTAGTTAACTCTGCCTGTAGTTAACTCTGCCTGTAGTTAACTCTGCCTGTAGTTAACTCTGCCTGTAGTTAACTCTGACTGTAGTTAACTCTGACTGTAGTTAACTCTGCCTGTAGTTAACTCTGCCTGTAGTTAACTCTGACTGTAGTTAACTCTGACTGTAGTTAACTCTGCCTGTAGTTAACTCTGCCTGTAGTTAACTCTGCCTGTAGTTAACTCTGCCTGTAGTTAACTCTGACTGTAGTTAACTCTGCCTGTAGTTAACTCTGCCTGTAGTTAACTCTGACTGTAGTTAACTCTGACTGTAGTTAACTCTGCCTGTAGTTAACTCTGCCTGTAGTTAACTCTGACTGTAGTTAACTCTGACTGTAGTTAACTCTGCCTGTAGTTAACTCTGCCTGTAGTTAACTCTGCCTGTAGTTAACTCTGCCTGTAGTTAACTCTGCCTGTAGTTAACTCTGCCTGTAGTTAACTCTGACTGTAGTTAACTCTGACTGTAGTTAACTCTGCCTGTAGTTAACTCTGACTGTAGTTAACTCTGACTGTAGTTAACTCTGCCTGTAGTTAACTCTGCCTGTAGTTAACTCTGACTGTAGTTAACTCTGACTGTAGTTAACTCTGCCTGTAGTTAACTCTGCCTGTAGTTAACTCTGCCTGTAGTTAACTCTGCCTGTAGTTAACTCTGCCTGTAGTTAACTCTGACTGTAGTTAACTCTGACTGTAGTTAACTCTGCCTGTAGTTATTGATAACATGATAACAATGTAGCTAACATCGCCATAGATACAGAGGTTTGTTTACCACAGCCAGCGAATAAGGTTAATCTATAGCTAACAGGGTGCAGTGTGTTTAAAGGGCCAGCTACCTCGGTGACCCACGTCACTAATATCCTGCTATCTCTAACAAAGCCTGTTTTCAAGACCATCTCTAGCTCTGATAATGTATTCAGTAAATAAAAACCTGCTTTGAAAACAGCAACAGTTGGTATTGAAAAAAACACCGCTTTTTAATGTGTTCCATACCTGAATGTTACGATAGTCACACACACACACACACACACACACACACACACACTCTCTCCGTACACACTCCACTCCACTCCACACACTCCAGGTGGCCCCCTGCTCTTTGATGTGTCTGATATGTAGAAGACCACTAATGAAATGGGTGAAAGGGAACATGAGAGAGAGAGATGGATGAGAGAGAGAGAGAGGGGCTCTATTGTACTCTTCGGTGCATACGCATTTAATTAACCAAAACACTTCAAAACACATCCCAGGTGTATCCCAAATGGCACCCTATTTCCTATGAAGTGCACTACTTTTGACCAGACCTCTATGGACCCTGGTCTAAAGCAGTGCACTATCTAGGGAAGGGGGAGCCATTTGAGACAAACTCTGGACCCTTTCTGGTCCTCTTATCTCATCGTCTAGATGATTTATAAATAATTAGAACAACCTCTAACACACACTGGACATCTCTGTCTCTCTGTCTCTCTGTCTCTCTCTCTCTCTCTCTCTCTCTCTGTCTGTCTGTCTGTCTGTCTGTCTGTCTGTCTGTCTGTCGCTCTCTCTGTCTGTCTGTCTATAAATAATTAGAACAACCTCTAACACACACTGGACATCTCTCTCTCTCTCTCTCTCTGTCTCTCTCTCTCTCTCTCTCTCTCTCTCTCTCTCCTCTC
>LR778291.1:32827291-32847291 GCA_902810595.1 Coregonus sp. 'balchen'
CTAGTAAGTAGACTTAGATAGAGAGTAGACTTCAGTGACATAAAGTTTCTGGAAAAAAGGGAAAGTAGACTAGTAAGTAACTAGTAAGTAGGCTAGTATACGTAACTAGTATAGTAGACTAGTAGAGTAGACTAGTACAGTAGGCTAGTAGAGTAGACTAGTATAGTAGACTAGTAGAGTAGACTAGTAGAGTAGACTAGTACAGTAGACTAGTAGAGTAGACTAGTAGAGTAGACTAGTAAGTAGACTATTAGTAGGCTAGTAGAGTAGACTAGTAGAGTAGACTAGTACAGTAGACTAGTATGAGTAGACTAGTAGAGTAGACTAGTATAGTAGGCTAGTATAGTAGACTAGTAGAGTAGGCTAGTATAGTAGACTAGTATAGTAGACTAGTATAGTAGGCTAGTATAGTAGACTAGTACAGTAGACTAGTAAGTAGGCTAGTAGAGTAGACTAGTAGAGTAGACTAGTAGAGTAGACTAGTAGTCATGCATTGTTGTGGTGTATATGGGGCCCAGGTGTGCTGTCAGACAGACAGACAGACAGACAGACAGACAGACAGACAGACAAGACAGACAGACAGACAGGATTTAGTCTTCTGTTCTGTTCCGAACCACAGGAGGCTTTCTGCAGCTGCAGCCGTCAGCGCTCATTCTAAAACAGACAGAAAGAGAGACAAGAGGCCCTTCAGACAGACACTCATTAGGAGAAGCCCTCCCATGCTGAGGAAGCAGATAGGGGAACATAGGGGGGTAGATGGAGAGGGGGATAGAGGGAGATGGAGAGGGGGGAGAGAAGATGGGTGTGGGGAAATTCAGGCACGACCTGAGGTGTGTGTGTGTGTGTGTGTGTGTGTGTGTGTGTGTGTGTGTTTACCTCTGCAGCAGATGGTCAAGCAGTTCCACTGATGGGTAGAGACGATGTGAAGAGTTAGGACTAACAACTACAGTGGCTTGCGAAAGTATTCACCCCCTCTTGGCATTTTTCCTATTTTGTTGCCTTACAACCTGGAATTAAAATGGATTTTCTGGGGGTTTGTATCATTTGATTTACACAACATGCCTACCACTTTGAAGATGCTAAATATTTTTTCTTGTGAAACAACAAGAAATAAGACAAAAAAACAGAAAACTTGAGCGTGCATAACAGCTCTGTGGAGTGTACGGCTTAAAGTGGTCCTATGGACAGATACTCCAATCTCCGCTGTGGAGCTTTGCAGCTCCTTCAGGGTTATCTTTGGTCTCTTTGTTGCCTCTCTGTAATGCCCTCCTTGCCTGGTCCGTGAGTTTTGGTGGGCGGCCCTCTCTTGGCAGGTTTGTTGTGGTGCCATATTCTTTCCATTTTTTTGTAATGGATTTAATGGTGCTCCGTGGGATGTTCAAAGTTTCAGATATTTTTTCATAACCCAACCCTGATCTGTACTTCTCCACAACTTTGTCCCTGACCTGTTTGGAGAGCTCCTTGGTCTTCAAGGTGCCGCTTGCTTGGTGGTGCCCCTTGCTTAGTGGTGTTGCGGACTCTGGGGCCTTTCAGAACAGGTGTATATATATATACTGAGATCATGTGACACTTAGATTGCACACAGGTGGACTTTATTTAACTAATTGTGTGACTTCTGAAGGTAATTGGTTGCACCAGATCTTATTTAGGGGCTTCATAGCAAAGGGGGTGAATACATATGCACACACCACTTATCCGTTATTTATTTTTTTGAATTTTTTGAAAAAAGTTAATTTTTAAATTCCACTTCACCAATTTGGACTACTTTGTGTATGTCCATTACATGAAATCCAAATAAAAATCCATTTAAATTACAGGTTGTAATGCAACAAAATAGGAAAAACGCCAAGGGGGATGAATACTTTTGCAAGGCACTGTACATTAGATATCTTGTTTCTCTCTCTCTGTGTGTGTGGGTGTGTGGGTGTATGTATGTGGGTGTGGTGTGTGGGTGTGTGTGTGTGTGTGTGTGTGTGTGTGTGTGTGTGTGTGTGTGTGTGTGTGTGTGTGTGTGTGTGTGTGTGTGTGTGTGTGTGTGTGATAGACAATGAAACCGATCCCCATTACTCAGGAGAACAGAACTCAGTCAAACTGATTCAATAATAAGGGTTTTTATTCAGCATCATCTGTCCATTGAATAACTAATTGAATACTTTATACTTTTAAATGTTTACACTAAATGAATATTATACTTTTGAAAAAGAGCTGTCTAGATATGGAACGTCTTATTGGATAAAGACACATTTACAGTAGATATAATAGTCAGAACACACAGACACACTATAGATAACCCTATTTACAGTAGATAGAATAGTCAGAACACACAGACACACTATAGATAACCCTATTTACAGTAGATAGAATAGTCAGAACACACAGACACACTATAGATAACCCTATTTACAGTAGACAGAATAGTCAGAACACACAGACACACTATAGATAACCCTATTTACAGTAGACAGAATAGTCAGAACACACAGACTCACTATAGATAACCCTATTTACAGTAGACAGAATAGTCAGAACACACAGACACACTATAGATAACCCTATTTACAGTAGATAGAATAGTCAGAACACACAGACACACTATAGATAACCCTATTTACAGTAGATAGAATAGTCAGAACACACAGACTCACTATAGATAACCCTATTTACAGTAGATAGAATAGTCAGAACACACAGACACACTATAGATAACCCTATTTACAGTAGATAGAATAGTCAGAACACAGACACACTATAGATAACCCTATTTACAGTAGATAGAATAGTCAGAACACACAGACTCACTATAGATAACCCTATTTACAGTAGATAGAATAGTCAGAACACAGACTCACTATAGATAACCCTATTTACAGTAGACAGAATAGTCAGAACACAGACTCACTATAGATAACCCTATTTACAGTAGATAGAATAGTCAGAACACACAGACTCACTATAGATAACCCTATTTACAGTAGACAGAATAGTCAGACCAGACACTATAGATAAAAATACACCAACATGGATAGGAACTGTTAGCAGACACCAGCTGTGGATTTTATAGAGAGGATTGAGATATCAGCTCCACTATAGAGAGGATTCAGACTGTATTCGAACTGTATTTGCCATCTCTTATGTTCATTTATAAGAGTACATGACAGTGGAAAGGGCTAGAGGTCAGAGGTCAGGCTGAGTCCAGAAGCAGGTCATGGTTGAGGAGCCCGGGGATTGAGGCGTACCTCTCTCTGTCTCTCTCTCTTCTCTCCATCTCTCTGTCTCTGTCCGTGTCCAGCACAGACATGCTGGATGCAGGCTTCCTGCTGGCCAACTTAGTGCTGGGGTCCTTAACGGGGTCCTTCACACCAGGGGGCTTACTGGGCTGGAGCGGCTGCTTCCCTTCCAACCAATAGGTTACCATGTCCCCTTTACCCTGAAGAGATAGGTTAGGGGTCAGGGCTTAGCGGTCAAGGTTAAGAGAGGTTGGGGGAATTGGTTAGAGGTCAAGGTTGAGAGAGGTTGGGGGAATTGGTTAGAGGTCAAGGTTGAGAGAGGTTGGGGGAATTGGTTAGAGGTCAAGGTTGAGAGAGGTTGGGGGTTAGGGGTTAAAGGTCAGGGTTGAGAGAGGTTAGAGGTCAAGGTTGGATAAAAGCATCTGCTAAATGGCCTATATTATATAGAGTGGGGAGAACAAGTATTTGATACACTGCCGATTTTGCAGGTTTTCCTACTTACAAAGCATGTAGAGGTCTGTCATTTTTATCATAGGTACACTTCAACTGTGAGAGACGGAATCTAAAACAAAAATCCAGAAAATCACATTGTATGATTTTTAAGTAATTCATTTGCATTTTATTGCATGACATAAGTATTTGATCACCTACCAACCAGTAAGAATTCCGTCTCTCACAGACCTGTTAGTTTTTCTTTAAGAAGCCCTCCTGTTCTCCACTCATTACCTGTATTAACTGCACCTGTTTGAACTCGTTACCTGTATAAAAGACACCTGTCCACACACTCAATCAAACAGACTCCAACCTCTCCACAATGGCCAAGACCAGAGAGCTGTGTAAGGACATCAGGGATACAATTGTAGACCTGCACAAGGCTGGGATGGGCTACAGGACAATAGGTAAGCAGCTTGGTGAGAAGGCAACAACTGTTGGAGCAATTATTAGAAAATGGAAGAAGTTCAAGATGACAGTCAATCACCCTCGGTCTGGGGCTCCATGCAAGATCTCACCTCGTGGGGCATCAATGATCATGAGGAAGGTGAGGGATCAGCCCAGAACTACACGGCAGGACCTGGTCACTGACCTGAAGAGAGCTGGGACCACAGTCTCAAAGAAACCATTAGTAACACACTACGTCGTCATGGATTAAAATCCTGCAGCGCATGCAAGGTCCCCCTGCTCAAGCCAGCGCATGTCCAGGCCCGTCTGAAGTTTGCCAATGACCATCTGGATGATCCAGAGGAGGAATGGGAGAAGGTCATGTGGTCTGATGAGACAAAAATAGAGCTTTTTGGTCTAAACTCCACTCGCCGTGTTTGGAGGAAGAAGATGGATGAGTACAACCCCAAGAACACCATCCCAACCGTGAAGAATGGAGGTGGAAACATCATTCTTTGGGGATGCTTTTCTGCAAAGGGGACAGGACGACTGCACCGTATTGAGGGGAGGATGGATGGGGCCATGTATCGCGAGATCTTGGCCAACAACCTCCTTCCCTCAGTAAGAGCATTGAAGATGGGTCGTGGCTGGGTCTTCCAGCATGACAACGACCCGAAACACACAGCCAGGGCAACTAAGGAGTGGCTCCGTAAGAAGCATCTCAAGGTCCTGGAGTGGCCTAGCCAGTCTCCAGACCTGAACCCAATAGAAAATCTTTGGAGGGAGCTGAAAGTCCGTATTGCCCAGCGACAGCCCCGAAACCTGAAGGATCTGGAGAAGGTCTGTATGGAGGAGTGGGCCAAAATCCCTGCTGCAGTGTGTGCAAACATGGTCAAGACCTACAGGAAACGTATGATCTCTGTAATTGCAAACAAATGTTTCTGTACCAAATATTAAGTTCTGCTTTTCTGATGTATCAAATACTTATGTATTGCAATAAAATGCAAATTCATTACTTAAAAGTCATACAATGTGATTTTCTGGATTTTTGTTTTAGATTCCGTCTCTCACAGTTGAAGTGTACCTATAATAAATAAATAAAAATCACAGACCTCTACATGCTTTGTAAGTAGGAAAACCTGCAAAATCAGCAGTGTATCAAATACTTGTTCTCCCCACTGTATATACAGTACCAGTCAAATGTTTGGACACACCTACTCATTCCAGGGTATTTTTGTTTTGTTTTACTATTTTCTACATTGTAGAATAATAGTGAAGACATCAAAACTATGAAATAACACATATGGAATCATGTAGTAATCAAGAAAGTGTTAAACAAATCTAAATATATTTTATATTTGAAATTCTTCAAATAGCCACCCTTTGCCTTGATGACAGCTTTGCACACTTTTGGCATTCTCTCAACCAGCTTCATGAGGTAGTAACCTGGAATGCATTTCAATTAACAGGTGTGCCTTGCTAAAAGTTAATTTGTGGAATTTCTTTCCTTCTTAATGCGTTTGAGACAATCAGTTGTGTTGTGACAAGGTAGGGGGGGAATACAGAAGATAGCCCTATTTGGTAAAAGACAAAGTCCATATTATGGCAAGAACAGCTCAAATAAGCAAAGAGAATCGACAGTCCATCAATACTTTAAGACATGAAGGTCAGTCAATACGGAACATTTCAATAACTTTTAAAGTTTCGATGAAACTGGCTCTCATGAGGACCGTCACAGGAAAGGAAGACCCAGAGTTACATCTGCTGCAGAGGATAAGTTCATTAGAGTTACCAGCCTCAGAAATTACAGCCCAAATAAATGCTTCACAGAGTTCAAGTAAAAGACACATCAACTGTTCAGAGGAGACTGCGTGAATCAGGCCTTCATGGTCGAATTGCTGCAAAGAAACCACTACTAAAGGACACCAATAAGAAGAAGAGACTTCTTGGGCCAAGAAACACGAGCAATGATGAGTCCAAATTTGAGATTTTTGGTTCCAACCGACATCTCTTTGTGAGACGCAGAGTAGGTGAACGGATGATCTCCGCATGTGTGGTTCCCACGTGAAGCATGGAGGAGGAGGTGTTATGGTGTGGGGGTGCGTTGCTGGTGACACTGTCTGTGATTTTTTTAGAATTCAAGGCACACATAACCAGCATGGCTACCACAGCATTCTGCAGCGATACGCTATCCCATCTGGTTTGCGCTTAGTGGGACTATCATTTGTTTTTCAACAGGACAATGACCCAACACACCTCCAGGCTGTGCAAGAACCCGATGGTCACTCTGACAGAGCTCCAGAGTTCCTCTGTGGAGATGGGAGAACCTTCCAGAAGGTCAACCATCTCTGCAGTACTCCACCAATCAGGCCTTTATGGTAGAGTGGCCAGACGGAAGCCACTCCTCAGTAAAAGGCACATGACAGCCCGCTTCGAGTTTGCCAAAAGGCACCTAAAGGACTCTCAGACCATGAGAAACAAGATTCTCTGGTCTGATGAAACCAAGATTGAACTCTTTGGCCTGAATAACAAGCGTCACGTCTGGAGGAAACCTGGCACCATCCCTACGGTGAAGCATGGTGGTAGCAGCATCATGCTGTGGGGAGGTTTTTCAGCGGCAGGGACTGGGTGTCTAGTCAGGATTGAGGGAAAGATGAATGGAGCAAAGTACAGAGAGATCCTAGATGAAAACCTGCTCCAGAGCTCTCAAGACCTCAGACTGGGGCGAAGGTTCACCTTCCAACAGGACAACGACCCTAAGCACACAGCCAAGACAACGCAGGAGTGGCTTCGGGACAAGTCTCTGAATGTCCTTGAGTGGCCCAGCCAGAGCCCAGACTTGAACCTGATCTAACGTCTCTGGAGAGACCTGAAAATAGCTGTGCAGCGACGCTCCCCATCCAACCTCACAGAGCTTGAGAGGATCTGCAGAGACGAATGGGAGAAACTCCCCAAATACAGGTGTGCCAAGCTTGTAGCGTCATACCCAAGAAGACTCGAGGCTGTAATCACTGCCAAAGGTGCTTCAACCAAATACTGAGCAAAGGGTCTGAATACTTATGTAAATGTGAAATCTCTGTATTTGTTTTTAATAAATGATGAGATGAGGGAGGGGGAAAGAAAACAATTTAATCCATTTTAGAATAAGGCTTTAACGTAATGCAGTGCATTCGGAATGTATTCAGAACCCTTGACTTCATTCAGAAAGGTTGAGGTGGGTGTGTCTGGGTGAACACACCTTGACTTGCAGCATCCCTCTACATTGCAGCAGGTATCCTCCTATCTCCTCTAGCAGGTAGAAAGTACTGGAGCTGACCTGGATCTTCAGGGCTGTATGGGGAGAGAGACCAAACACTTCCTTAGCATTAGCTTCTACAGTCACTGCCATAGATATATACTATGGTCCCAGTGGAAACACTTCCTTAGCATTAGCTTCCACCGTCACAGTGATAAAGCTCGTCAGAGATGGTCTATTTACTTTTAGAAACTGGGTGGTTTGAGCCCTGAATGCTGATTGGCTGACAGCCGTAGTATATCATACTGTATACCACGGGTATGACAAAACATTTATTTTTACTGCTCTAATTACGTTGGTAACCAGTTTATAATAGCAATAAGGCACCTCAGGGGTTTGTGGTATATGGCCAATATACCATTGCTAAGGGCTGTTTGCTGTGGTATATTGGCCATATACCACACCCCCTCGTGCTTTATTGCTTAAATAAACCATCTCTGAGATCATATTGTTCCTGTGGAAGCGCTTCCTTAGCATTAGCATTTACTCTAACTGCCATAGAGATGCTATGGTCACTGTGGAAACACTTCCTTAGCATTACCATCTAAAGTCACCATGGAAAAACACTTCCTTAGCATTAGCATCTACTGTCACTGCCATAGAGAGCATACGTTCCCTGTGGGAACTCTTCCTTAGCATCCTTAGCTTCTGCCGTCACTGCCATGCACTTCCTTAGCATGATTACCCTCGCTGGTGGACTCCATCCTAGAGGAGGTGTTGACCGTGTCTCCAAACAGACAGTAGCGAGGCATCTTGGTCCCGACCACACCGGCTACCACTGGACCTGCAGTGAGGGGGGGGGGGGGGGGAGAGGTTGTGTATGTATGTGTATGTATGTGTGTGTATGTGTGCGTGCGTACAATCCTGTGTGTGTATGTGTGTTACCTGAGTGTATCCCGGCCCGTATCTGTAGTTGTGTGTTGGGTTTGTGTGGTATCCTGAAGCTCCTACACACTCCGACCAGATCTAAAGCCATGCTGGAGATCTCTGCTGCGTGCTGGATCCCGTTCACCCTGGGTACCCCAGATACCACCATGTCTATACACACACACAGACACACACACACACAGACACACACACACACACACCACAGGGTTTTTTTTAAAAAAAAAAAACCCCCCCCCTTTTTTTTCCCCCCCCCGGGAGAAAGGGGGGGGTTTTTTTTTTTTTTGGGGGGGGCCCCAAAATTTTTTCCCCCCCCCCCCCCAAAAAAAAGGGGGGGGGAAAAAAAATTTTTTCCCTTCCCCCCCGGGGGAAAAGGGGGGGGGAAAAAAATTTTTTTTGGGGTTTTCCCCCTGGGGGGGGAACCCAAAACCCCCTTCCCCCCCCCAAAAAACATTTTTTTTCCCCCAAAAAGGGGAAATTTTTTAAAACCCCCCTTTTTTTGGGTTTAAAAAAAAAAAACCTGTTTTTTTTAAAAAAAATTTTTTTTTTTTAAAAAATTTCCCCCCTTTTTTTTTTTTTGGGTAAAATTTTTCCCCAAAAATTTTTTGGGGGTTTTTGGAAAAACCCCCCCCTTTTTTTAAAAAAAAAAAAAATTTTTTGGGGGAATTTTCCCCCTTAGGGAACCCCCCGGGGAAATTTCCTGGGGCCCCGGGCCCCCCCCTTTTTTCCTTTTTTTCCCAAAAACCCCCTTTTTTCCCCACCCGGGGGGGGCCTCCCCCCCTTTTCCCCCCCCCGGCCCCCCCCCTTTTGGGGGGGGGGGGTTTTTTTGGGGGTTTTTTTTTTTTGGGGGGGCCAAAGGGGGAAAAACCCCCCCGGGGGGCCCCCGGGGGGGGGGGGGGGGGTTTTTTGGGTTTTTTTTTTTTTAAACCTTGGGGAATTTTTCCTGGGCCCCGGGGGGGGGGTTTTTTTTTTTAAAAAAAAAACCCCCCCCCCCCCCAAAAACCCAAAACCCCCTAACCCCCCCCCCTTTTTTCCCCCCCCCCAAAATTTCCCCTTTTTTCCCCCAAAAAAAACCCCCCCCCCAAAAAAAAAAACCCAAAAAACCCCCCCCTTTTTTTTTTTTTAAAAAATTTTTTTTTGGGGTTTTTTTAAAAAAACCCCGGGGGAAAATTTAAAAAAAAACCCCCCAACCTTTAACCAAGGGCCCCAAAACCCCCCCCCCAAAAAAACCCCAAAAAACCCCAAACAACAAAAACCCCAACCCCCCCCCGGCCAAAAACCCCCCAAAAAAACCCGGAAAAAAAAAAAAAAATAAAAAAAAAAAAAAGGGAATTGGGTGGGGGGGAAAAAAAAAGGGGGGAAGATTTAAAGGAAAAATTTAAAGTTTTTTTTGGGGGGGTAAAAAAGGTAAAGGGGAAAAGGGGGGTTTTTTAAAAGGGGGGGGAAAAAGAAAAAGGGGGGGGGATTTTGGGGGGGGGAAAGGGGGGGGGGAAAAAAAAAAAGGGGAAAGGGGGGGGGGTTTTTAAAAAAAAAGGGGGGGTTTTGGGGGGGGGGGGGGGGGGGGGGTTTGGGGGGTTTGGTAAGGGGGGTTTTTTGGGGGGGGGGGGGGGGGGAAGGGGGGAAAGTGGTGGTGGTGGGTTTTTGGGGGGGGGGGGGGGGGGTGGGGGTTTTTTTGGGGGGGTGGGGAAGTGGAAAGGGGGGGGGTGGTGGGTGGGGGGGGGAAAGGTGGGTTTTGGGTGGGGGGGGGGTTTTTTTTTTTTGGGGGGGGGGAAAAAATTTTGGGGGGGCCCCCCCCGGGGGGGGGCCCCCCCCCCGGGGGCCCGGGGCCCTTGGTCCCCCCGGGGCCGGGGGGGCCC
Source organism: Coregonus sp. 'balchen' (assembly GCA_902810595.1). Classification (NCBI taxonomy): domain Eukaryota; kingdom Metazoa; phylum Chordata; class Actinopteri; order Salmoniformes; family Salmonidae; genus Coregonus; species Coregonus sp. 'balchen'. Next base: position 32,837,434 of record LR778291.1, read on the forward strand.
CCGGTCCGCCCCCGGCCCCGTCCCCCCCCCCCGGGGGGCCCCGCCTTCCGTCCCCTGGGGGGGGGCCCCCGCCGCGGGGGCCGGGGGGGGCCCCCTTTTCCCCCGGTTTGGGGCCCCCCCCCCCCGGGGGGGGCCCCGGGGGGGGGGGTTCGCGTCGCCCCCCCCCCCGCGTCGCCCGGGGTTCCGCCCCGCCGGGGGGCCCCCCCCCCGGGGGGTTGGGCCCCCCCGGGGTTTCGCGGGGGGCCGCGCCCCTTGGGGGGGGGCCCCCGTCGGGGCCCCCCGCCCGGGGGGGGGCCCCCCCCCCCGGGGGGGTTTTCCCCCCCCCCCCGTCGGGGCCGCGGGGGGGCCGGGGGGGGCCCCCCGGTTCCCCCCTTCGCGCCCTCGCCCGCGTCCCGCCCCCCCCCCCGGGGCCCGTTTTTTTTTTCCCTTTTTTTTTTTCCCCCCGGGGGTTTTTCCCCGGGGGGGGGGGCCCCCCGCCCCCCCCCCCGGGGGTTTCCGGGGCCCCCCCTTTTTGGGGGGGTTTTCGCTTCGGGGCCCGGGGGGCCCCCCGGGGGGGCCCCCCCCCCCGGGGGGGGCCCCGGGGTTCGCCCGGGCGTCGCGTTTTTTTCCCCTTTTTTGGGGGTGGAAAAATTTTTGGGGGGGGGGGGAAAGGGGGGGGGAAAGGTTGGGGGGGGGGGGTTTTTAATTTTTGGGGGGGGGGGGGGGCCCCCCCGGAAATTTGGTTTTGGGGTGGGGGGGGAAAAAATTTTTTTGGGGGAAAAGGGGGGCCCCCTTTTTTTTTTGGGGGGGGGGGGGGGGGGGGGGGAAAAAAAAAGGGGGCCGGTTTTGGGGGGGGGGCCCGGGGGTGGGTTGGGGGCCCCCGGGGGGCCCGGGGGGGGGCCCCCCGGGTCGCGTGCTTTCCCCGCCCGGGCCCCGGGGGGGGCCCCCCCTTCCCCCCCCCCGGCCCTCGTCCCCCGGGGGCCCCCCTTTTCCGGGGGCCGGGGTTGGGGCCCCCCCGGCGTCCCCCCCCCCGGGGGGCCCGGGGGCCCCCGGGGGGTTTTTTGGGGGCCGTTTTGGGGGGGGCCGGGGCCCCCCCCCGGGGGGGTTTTCCCCCGGGTCCCCCCCGGGGTCCGCCCGGGGGGGGCCCCCCCCCCGGGGGGGCCCCCCCCCCCCCCCCCTTCCGGGGGCCCGGGGGGCCCCCCCCGGCCCCCCCGGGTCCCCGCCCCTTCCCCCCGGGGGTTTCCCCCCCCCCCGGGGGGGGCCCCCCCCCCTCCCCCCCCCCGGGGCCCCCCCCCCCGGGGGGGGGGGGCCCGGGGTCGCGGGGTCGCGCCCCGGGCCCCCCCGGGGGTCCCCCCCCGCGTCGGGGGCCCCCGGGGGCCCCGGGGCCGCCCCCCCCCCCCGGGGGGGCCGGGTCCCCCGGGGGGGCCCCGGGGTTTCCCCCCGGGGGGGTTTCGCGTCGCGTGGGCCCCTTTTCCCCCGCCCCTTTCCCCTTCCGGGGGGGGGGGGGGGTTTTTCCCCGCCCCCCCCGGGGTCCCCCCCCCCCGGGGGGCCCCCGGGGGGGCCCCGGGGGGGGGGCCCCGGGGGGCCCCGGGGCCCGGGGGGGGCCCCCCCCCGGGCCCCCCCCCCCGGGGGGGGGCCCCGGGGGGGGGGGGGGGGGTTTTTTTCCGTCGCGCCCGGGGCCCCTCCCCCCGGGGGGGCCCCCGGGGCCGGGGGGGCCGGGGGCCCTTTCGGGGGGCCCCCCCCCTTCCCCCCCCCCGGGGCCCCCGGCCCCCGGGGGGGGGGCCCCCCCCCCCGGGGCCCCCGGGGGGGCCCCCGTCCCGCTTTTGGGGGCCCGTCGCGCCCCGGGTCCCCCCCCGGGGGGGCCCTTTCGCCCGGGGGGCCCTTTGCGCCGCTTTTTCCCCCCCCCCCGGGGGGGGGCCCGGGGGGGGGGGGGGTTTTTCCCGCCCCCCCGGGGGGGGGGGGGGGCCCCCCCGGGGGCCCCCCCCCCCGGGGGGCCCCCCCCCTTGGGCCCCCCGCCCGGGGGCCTTTTGGGGTTTTTTTCCCCCCGTTTTTTTCCCGTCGCGCCCCCGGGGGGGGGGGCCCCCGGGGGGCCCCCCCCCCCCGGGGCCGGTCGGGGCCGGGGGGCCCCCCGGGGGGCCCGGGGGGGGGGCCGGGGGGCCCTTGGGGGGCCCCCTTCCCCCCCGCGCCCTTTTGGGGGGGCCCCCCGCGCCCCTTTTCCCGCCCCTTCCGGGTTTCCCCCCCCCGGGGGCCCCTTTTCCCCCGCGTCCGCGTCCGCGCCCCCGGGGGGGCCCCGGGGGGCCCCCCCCGGGGTCGGGGGGCCCCCCCGGGGGCCGGGCCCGGGGGGGGCCCCGGGGGGGGGCCCCGGGGCCCCCCCCCCCCGGGGGGGCCCGGGGGGGGGCCCCCCGTCCGGGGGCCCGGTTCTTTTCCCCCCGTCGCTTTTTCCCCCCCCCGGGGGCCGGGGGTCCCCGTCGGGGGGGGGCCCCCCCCCCCGGGGGGGGCCCGGGGGGGGGTTTCCCCGGGGGGGGGGCCCCCCCCTTCCCCTTTTTGGGGGCCCGGGGCCCCGGGGCCGCCGGGGGCCCCCCGTCCCCGCGTCTTTCCCCTCGCCCGGTCGCGCCCCCGGGGGGCCCCCGGGGCCCCTTTCCCCCCCCCCGGGGGCCCCCGGGGGCCCCGCGCGCCGCCGGGGGGGGGGCCCCCCCCCTTCGCGTTTCGCTTTCCGCCCCCCCCCCGGGGGGGCCCCCCCGGTTTTCGCGTCGGGGCCCCCCCCCCCGGGGGGGGGCCCCCCCCCCCCCCGGGGGGCCCGGGGGGGCCCCGCGTCGCTTTCCCGGGGGGGCCGGGGGGGGCCCCCCCCCCCCCCCCCTTTTCGGGGGCCGGGGGGGGTCGCGCCCTTTTTGGGGCCCCCCGGGGCCCCCCGCGGGGGGGGGTCGCCCCCCCGGTCGCTTTCCCCCCGGTCGCTTTTTTCGGGGGGGCCCCGGGGGGGGGCCCCCCCCCCCCCCGGGGGGGGGCCCCCCCTTTCCCCCCCCCGGGGGGGGGCCCGGGGTTCCCGGGGGGGCCCCCCCGGTCCCCCCCGGGGGGCCCCCCGGGCCCCCCGGGTCCCCGGGCGCCCGGTCGCTTTGGGCCCCCGGGGGTTTCCCCCCCGGGTCGCCCCCGTCGGGGCCCCTTCCCCGGGGGGCCCGGGGGGGCCGCCCCCCCCCCCGGGGGGGGGCCCCCCGGGGGGGGGGGGGGGTTTTTTTTTTTTCCCCCCCTTCGGGGCCCCTTTGGGGCCCCCCCGGGGGGCCGGGGGCCCCCCCGGGGGGGGGGGTTTCTTTTTGGGGGCCCCCCCCCCCTTTTCCCGCCCCCCTTTTTTTTTCCCCCCCCCGGGGTTTTTTTTTGGGCCGGGGGCCCCCCCCCCCGGGGGCCCCCCCCCCCCCCCCCCCTTCCCGTCGCGTTCCCCCCCCCCCGGGGGGGGCCGGGTGAGGGGGGGGTACTCCCCCCCCCCCAAAATCGCTTGGGTTTTTTGGGGGGGAAATTTCCCCCCCCCGGGGCCCCCCCCCCCCCTTTTTTCCCCCCCCCCCCCCCCCCCCCCCCCCCCCCCCCCCCCCCCCCCCCCCCCCCCCCCCCCCCCCCTCCCCCCCCCCCCCCCTTCTCCCCTCCCCCCCCCCCCCCTCGGTCCCCCCCCCCCCTTTTCCTCCCCCCCCCTCCCCCCCCCCCCCCCCTTCCCCCCCCCCCTCCCTTCCCCCCCCCCCCCTTCCCCCCCCCCCCCTTTTTCCCCCCCCCCCCCCCCCCTCCCCCCCCCCCTCCCCCTCCCTTCTCCCCCCCCCCCCCCCCCTCCCCCCCCCCCCCCTCCCCCCCCCCCCCCTCCCCCCCCTTTCTCCCCCCCCCCCCCCCCCCCCTCTCTCTCCCCTCTTTCCCCCCCCCCCCCCCCCTTTTTCCCCCCCTTTTCCCCCCCCCCCCCCCCCCCCCCCCCTTTTTTTTTTCCCCCCCCCCCCCCCCCCCCCCCCCTCCCCCCCCCCCTTTCCCCCCCCCCCAATTTTTTCCCTTTTTGGCCCGGCCCCTTTTTCCCCAACCCCCCCCAAACCAACCCCCACACACACCCCCCACACACACACCCACCACCCCCCACCACACACACACCCCCCCCCCCCCAAAAACCCCCCCAAACCCCACACCCCACACCCCACCCCACACACAAAAAAAAACCCCCCCCCCCACACACACCCCCCCCCACACCCAAAACACACCCAAAACCCCCCCCCCCCAAAAAAACACACACACACCCCCACACAAAAAAAACCCCCCCCCCCCCCCCCCCAAAAAAAAAAAAACAAAAAAAAAACCCCCCCCACCCCCCCCCCCCAAAAACCCCAAAAACCCCCCCCACACACCCCCCAAAACCCCCCAAAAACACACACCCACACACACCCCAACACACACACACCCCCCCCCCCAAAAAAAAAAAAACCCCCCAAAACCCCCCCCCCCCCCCCCCCCCCACACACACACCCCCCAAAACACCCACACACCCACCAACACCCACCCCCCCCCCCCCCCCCCAAAAACCCAAAAAACCCCCCCCCAAAAAAAAACCCCCCCCCACACCCCCCAAAACACACACCCCCACACACACACCCCCACACCCCCCACACCCCACACACACACAAAACCCCCCCCCCCACACCCCCACACCCCCCCCCCCCCCCAAAAAAAAAAAAAAAAAACCCCCCCCCCACACACACACACACACACACCCCCAAAACCCACCCCCCCCCCCAACACCCACCCCCCCCCCCCCCCCCCCAAAAAAAAAAAACCCCCCCCAACCCCAACCCACCCACCCACAAAATCAACACCAACACCCCCAAACACCACACCCCCCCACACACACACCACACCACACCCCCCCCCCCCCCCCCAAAAAAACCACCCCACCCCACCCCCCCCCCAAAAAAACCCACACCACCCCCCCCCCCCCCTTCCCCCCCCCCCCAACCACCACACACACACCCACCAAAAAAAAAAAAAAAACCCCCCCCCCCCCACCCCCACCCCCCAAAAAACCCCCCCCCCCCCAAAAAAAAACACACACAAAAACCCAAACACACCCCCCCCCCCAAAAACACACACCCCCCCCCAAAAACCCCAACACACACCCACACCCCCCCCCCCCCCCCCCACAAAACCCCACCCCAACACACACACACCAAAAACCCAAAAAAAACCCCCCACACCCCAAAAAAAAAAACCCCCCCCCCCACCCACACACCCCCCAAAACCCCCCTTTTTTAACCAAAAAAAAAAAAAAACCCCCCCCCCGGGGGGAAAAAAAAAATTAAAAAAACCGGGGGAGGTGGGGGTTTTTTTTTTTCCCCCTTGGGCCCTTTTTTCCGGCCCCCCCTTTTTTTTTTAAAAACACCCCCACACAAAAAAAAACACCCACCCACACACACACCCACACACCCCCCCCCACACCCCCACCCCTTTTTCCCCCCCCCCCCCCAAAAAACCCCCCCCCCCACACACCCCCAAAAAAAGGTGTCTTATCAAGGGCTAAAGGGGTTTTTTTGGGGTTTGGGGTTTTTTTTTTTGTTTTTAATTTTTTTTTTGGGGGGGTTTTTGGGGGGGGGTTTTTTTTTTTTGTTTTTGTTTTTTTTTTTTTTGGGGGGGTTTTTTTTTTTTAAAAAAAAAATTTTTTGGGGGGGTTTTTAAAAAAGGGGGTTTTTTTTTTTTTTTTGGGGCCTTTTTTCCCCTTCCCCCAAGGGTTTTTTTTGGGTTGCCCCAAAACCTTTTTTTTTCCCGGGGGCCCCCCCTTTTTTGGGGGCCTTTCCGGGTTAGGAACCCTTTTTAAAACCCAAAAAAACCCCCAACACAAAAAAAAAACCCCCCAAAAAAAACCCCCCTTTTTTTTAAAAACCCCCAAACCCCTTTTAACCCAAAAAAAACCCCCCCCACAACAACAACACCCCCCAAAAAAAACCACCCCCCACACACACCCCCCCCAAACCCCCCCCCCCTTCCTTCATAGGGAAAATTAAGGATTAGATCCAAGATGGCGTCCGTACTGTAGAGCAGTCGGTCAGTCTTCTGTTTCTCATGCATTAGGTCCTGGGTCCTCTCTGCTACCAGGACCTCCAGGTGCTTACTGTATTTCTCCATCTACACACACACACACACACACACACACACACACACACACACACACACACACACACACACACACACACACACACACACACACACACACACACACACACACACACACACTCATATACACACACACACACACACACACACACACACACACACACACACACACACAGAACAAAATGTGTCTTATCAAGGGCTGAAAGGGTTGTTTCATGGTTGGGGTTAGTTTGTTGTGACGTTGTATGAAGTTTACGGTAACTTTTGAGAAGGTTGCTACTGGGTTGTGCGAACGTCTTTGTAAAGTTCTGTGAAGGTTGTTGTAATGTTTGTGTAAATGTTGCTGGTTGGTTATTGTAATGATGTGTGAAGGCTGTTGTATAATTGTGTGAAGATTGTTTTAAAGTTGTGTAAATGTTGCCGTAATGTTGCTTCTAGGTCCTACCAGGTTCATCATCATGTCCACAGGGCTAACTTTATTGGGGTTGATCCGGTAGACGAACTTCCTGATCTGCTCGAAGGTGGGCCGGTGGACAGGGTTATGAGACCGACACCTTCTGATGAGCTACGGCAACACAGGTGGGACACACAACACACACACACCTCACACAGTCATCTATATCAGACACTCTGAGAATACACCTCCATACTTTCATTTATTCTGCAGGACACACACCTCCCACATACACACACACACACACACACACACACACACATACATACACACACACACACACACACACACACACACACACACACCCCTCCGTACCTCGACATACTCTGCGGGACACGGACAGGTGTTGTCTGCCTTGCCAGAGATGAGTTCCGGGAGGGGGGGGCACCAAGCACACTCTAGAGAACTGTCCTCAACCTGGGGGGAGGGAGAGAGGGAGGGGGGAGGGAGGGGGGGGGGGGGGTGGGGAGGGAGGGAGTGAGTGGGGGGGGGGGGGGGGGGGAGAGGGGGGGGGAGGGAGGAGAGAGGGAGGGAGAGGGGCGGAGAGAGGGGGGGAGAGAGGGGGGGGAGAGGGGGGAGGGAGGCGGGGAGGGAGGGAGGGAGGAGGGAGGGGGAGAGGGGGGGGGAGGGAGGGAGTGGGGGAGGCGAGCGGGGAGGGAGGGATGCGGGGGGGGTGAAGATACATCTAATGCTTTCCCAATCGATCTTAGAAAGGAACTTTGTTTGTATGAATGGATGGGTGACTGGATGGGTGACTGGAATGCAGGATGTTTGTTGTTGTTTGTGATTTGACAGGCAGATGAAGCGATGACCTTTGAACCTTCAGTACATCAAGCGTTAATGATTCTGGGCACCATGTTAACACCATAGAACGACATCATGAATGGATGGCAGCCAGGGGACTTAACAGCTGACGGAGAGATACAGGTTACGCATTACTCTCTAACACAACACCCACTTAAGGGGACATCATAACGCCGTAGAACAACATCCCAGCTAACAATTCTACGGAGAGAGAACATTTTTGCAATGTTACCAGTAATGTTCCCCTAATGTTTGAGTGTTCAGTTTCCTGCTAGTTTTGGGAACATTCTATCTATGTTAGAGTTAGGAGAACATTCCCTTAATGTCAAACAGATCATAACCCAGAACGTGGTTTCCATGTTCTCAGAATATTCAATATTAATATTCTAGACATGTTTCATGAGACATTGCAAGAACATTCATGTGTCCAGTTTTCAAGGGGTTAGGAGAATATTCCATCACCGTCCCGTAGCACTGACGTCTGTAGCCATGAAGTGCTTTGAAAGGCTGGTCATGGCTCACATCAACAGCATTATCCCAGAAACCCTAGACCCACTCCAATTTGCACACCGCCCCAACAGATCCACAGATGATGCAATCTCTATTGCACTTCACACTGCCCTTTCCCACTTGGACAAGAGGAACACCTACGTGAGAATGCTATTCATTGACTACAGCTCAGCATTCAACACCATAGTGCCCTCAAAGCTCATCACTGAGCTAAGGATCCTGGGACTAAACACCTCCCTCTGCAACTGGATCCTGGACTTCCTGACGGGCCGCCCCCAGGTGGTAAGGGTAGGTAACAACACATCTGCCACACTGATCCTCAACACGGGGGCCCCTCAGGGGTGCGTGCTCAGTCCCCTCCTGTACTCCCTGTTCACCCATGACTGCATGGCCAGGCACGACTCCAACACCATCATTAAGTTTGCCGACGACACAACAGTGGTAGGCCTGATCACCGACAACGATGAGACAGCCTATAGGGACGAGGTCAGAGACCTGGCCGTGTGGTGCCAGGATAACAACCTCTCCCTCAACGTGATCAAGACAAAGGAGATGATTGTGGACTACAGGAAAAAAAAGAGGACTGAGCACGCCCCCATTCTCATCGACGGGGCTGTAGTGGAACAGGCTGAGAGCTTCAAGTTCCTTGGTGTCCACATCACCAACGAACTATCATGGTCCAAACACACCAAGACAGTCGTGAAGAGGGCACGACAAAGCCTATTCCCCCTCAGGAGACTGAAAAGATTTGGCATGGGTCCTCAGATCCTCAAAAAATTATACAGCTGCACCATCGAGAGCATCCTGACTGGTTGCATCACCGCCTGGTATGGCAACTGCTTGGCCTCCGACCGCAAGGCACTACAGAGGGTAGTGCGTACGGCCCAGTACATCACTGGGGCCAAGCTTCCTGCCATCCAGGACCTCTATACCAGGCGGTGTCAGAGGAAGGCCCTCAAAATTGTCAAAGACTCCAGCCACCCTAGTCATAGACTGTTCTCTCTGCTACCGCACGGCAAGCGGTACCGGAGTGCCAAGTCTAGGTCCAAAAGACTTCTCAACAGCTTCTACCCCCAAGCCATAAGACTCCTGAACAGCTAATCATGGCTACCCGGACTATTTGCACTGCCCCCCCACCCCATCCTTTTACGCTGCTGCTACTCTGTTAATTATTTATGCATAGTCACTTTAACTCTACCCACATGTACATATTACCTCAACTACCTCAACTAGCCGGTGCCCCCGCACATTGACTCTGCACCGGTACCCCCCTGTATATATAGCCTCCCTACTGTTATTTAATTTTACTTCTGCTCTTTTTTTCTCAACACTTTTTTTGTTGTTGTTTTATTTTTACTTTTTTGTTTAAAATAAATGCACTGTTGGTTAAGGGCTGTAAGTAAGCATTTCACTGTAATGTCTGCACCTGTTGTATTCGGCGCATGTGGCCAATAAAATTTGATTTGATTTGAAACATACACAGAACATGGTTGCCATGTTCTCAGAACATAAGATATTAATGTTGCCATGAAACGTGTCTAGAACATTAATATCTTAAATTCTGAGAACACGGTAACCACGTTCTGGGTAAGTTCTATTTGACGTTAAGGGAACGTTCTCTTGGAAACGTTCCTCGCACGTCACGGGAACGTTCCTATGAAAACGATAGTTAATGACCTAATGAGACTCTGAAGGGAACGTTCTCTAAAGTTGTGGAAACGTTTCTGTTAGCTGGGATTATACATGGTAGCCCGGTTCACCACTCAACAGAAGCTGATGAAGAGATAGAGATTATGGTTAGATACACACACACACACACACACACACACACACACACACACACACACACACACACACACACACACACACACACACACACATGCGCACACACACACGTCCCTCAAACAGTACACACACACACATGCCCCTCAAACAGTACACACACATACACACACACACACACACACACACACACATGCCCCTCAAACAGTACA
>LR778291.1:32852291-32859791 GCA_902810595.1 Coregonus sp. 'balchen'
AGAGGTTAGAGGTCAGAGAACTAACAGGTTAGAGTGGTCCAGCTCCCTATTGGACAGAGGTTAGAGGTCAGAGAACTAACAGGTTAGAGTGGTCCAGCTCCCTATTGGACAGAGGTTAGAGGTCAGAGAACTAACAGGTTAGAGTGGTCCAGCTCCCTATTGGACAGAGGTTAGAGGTCAGAGAACTAACAGGTTAGGGTGGTCCAGCTCCCTATTGGACAGAGGTTAGAGGTCAGAGAACTAACAGGTTAGGGTGGTCCAGCTCCCTATTGGACAGAGGTTAGAGGTCAGAGAACTAACAGGTTAGAGTGGTCCAGCTCCCTATTGGACAGAGGTTAGAGGTCAGAGAACTAACAGGTTAGAGTGGTCCAGCTCCCTATTGGACAGAGGTTAGAGGTCAGAGAACTAACAGGTTAGAGTGGTCCAGCTCCCTATTGGACAGAGGTTAGAGGTCAGAGAACTAACAGGTTAGAGTGGTCCAGCTCCCTATTGGACAGAGGTTAGAGGTCAGAGAACTAACAGGTTAGAGTGGTCCAGCTCCCTATTGGACAGAGGTTAGAGGTCAGAGAACTAACAGGTTAGAGTGGTCCAGCTCCCTATTGGACAGAGGTTAGAGGTCAGAGAACTAACAGGTTAGGGTGGTCCAACTCCCTATTGGACAGAGGTTAGAGGTTAGAGAACTAACAGGTTAGGGTGGTCCAGCTCCCTATTGGACAGAGGTTAGAGGTCAGAGAACTAACAGGTTAGAGTGGTCCAGCTCCCTATTGGACAGAGGTTAGAGGTCAGAGAACTAACAGGTTAGAGTGGTCCAGCTCCCTATTGGACAGAGGTTAGAGTGGTCCAGCTCCCTATTGGACAGAGGTTAGAGGTCAGAGAACTAACAGGTTAGAGTGGTCCAACTCCCTATTGGACAGAGGTTAGAGGTCAGAGAACTAACAGGTTAGAGTGGTCCAGCTCCCTATTGGACAGAGGTTAGAGGTCAGAGAACTAACAGGTTAGAGTGGTCCAGCTCCCTATTGGACACAGGTTAGAGGTCAGAGAACTAACAGGTTAGAGTGGTCCAGCTCCCTATTGGACAGAGGTTAGAGGTCAGAGAACTAACAGGTTAGAGTGGTCCAGCTCCCTATTGGACAGAGGTTAGAGGTCAGAGAACTAACAGGTTAGAGTGGTCCAGCTCCCTATTGGACAGAGGTTAGAGGTCAGAGAACTAACAGGTTAGAGTGGTCCAGCTCCCTATTGGACAGAGGTTAGAGGTCAGAGAACTAACAGGTTAGAGTGGTCCAGCTCCCTATTGGACAGAGGTTAGAGGTCAGAGAACTAACAGGTTAGAGTGGTCCAGCTCCCTATTGGACAGAGGTTAGAGGTCAGAGAACTAACAGGTTAGAGTGGTCCAGCTCCCTATTGGACAGAGGTTAGAGAATATAAAATGAGAGCTTGCATATTTGTCAATCCATATTATTATATAAATTATAGATCTCTTCGCTTCATTTTTATGTAAAACATTCCACCACTTCTACATTATAAACTGTAGAGGAAAACTCAAATATTGTCCCCACCTGACCTGTTGACCTCTATTGTCCCCATCTGACCTGTTGACCTCTATTGTCCCCACCTGACCTGTTGACCTCTATTGTCCCCATCTGACCTGTTGACCTCTATTGTCCCCACCTGACCTGTTGACCTCTATTGTCCCCACCTGACCTGTTGACCTCTATTGTCCCCACCTGACCTGTTGACCTATATTGTCCCCACCTGACCTGTTGACCTCTATTGTCCCCACCTGACCTGTTGACCTCTATTGTCCCCACCTGACCTGTTGACCTCTATTGTCCCCACCTGACCTGTTGACCTCTATTGTCCCCACCTGACCTGTTGACCTCTATTGTCCCCACCTGACCTGTTGACCTCTATTGTCCACATCTGACCTGTTGACCTCTATTGTCCCCACCTGACCTGTTGACATCTATTGTTCCCACCTGACCTGTTGACCTCTATTGTCCCCACCTGACCTGTTGACCTCTATTGTCCCCACCTGACCTGTTGACCTCTATTGTCCCCACCTTACCTGTTGACATCTATTGTCCCCACCTGACCTGTTGACATCTATTGTCCCCACCTGACCTGTTGACCTCTATTGTCCCCACCTGACCTGTTGACCTCTATTGTCCCCACCTGACCTGTTGACCTCTATTGTCCCCACCTGACCTGTTGACATCTATTGTTCCCACCTGACCTGTTGACCTCTATTGTCCCCACCTGACCTGTTGACCTCTATTGTCCCCACCTGACCTGTTGACCTCTATTGTCCCCACCTTACCTGTTGACATCTATTGTCCCCACCTGACCTGTTGACCTCTATTGTCCCCACCTGACCTGTTGACCTCTATTGTCCCCACCTGACCTGTTGACCTCTATTGTCCCCACCTGACCTGTTGACCTCTATTGTCCCCACCTGACCTGTTGACATCTATTGTCCCCACCTCACCTGTTGACATCTATTGTCCCCACCTCACCTGTTGACATCTATTGTCCCCACCTGACCTGTTGACCTCTATTGTCCCCACCTGACCTGTTGACCTCTATTGTCCCCACCTGACCTGTTGACCTCTATTGTCCCCATCTGACCTGTTGACCTCTATTGTCCCCACCTGACCTGTTGACCTCTATTGTCCCCACCTGACTTGCTTGACCTCTCGTCTGATGGTCTTGGACAGAGAAAAGGTCTTGGTCTGAATCCGCTTGATGGCCACTGTCCTGCCATCACTAGAGAAGAGAAACAGGAGAGAATCAACAGGTAGACTATAGAATAGGATCATCTATACATTGACAGGACAGGAGATGACTGTAGAATAGGAGTGTGTATATATCCTGGTGTGTCTGTGTGTTTTTCAGAGACACTCACTAAATCCCGGTGTGTGTGAACAGAGACACTCACTAAATCCCGGTGTGTGTGAACAGAGACACTCACTAAATCCCGGTGTGTGTGTGAACAGAGACACTCACTAAATCCCGGTGTGTGTGTGAACAGAGACACTCACTAAATCCCGGTGTGTGTGAACAGAGACAGTCACTAAATCCCGGTGTGTGTGAACAGAGACACTCACTAAATCCCGGTGTGTGTGAACAGAGACACTCACTAAATCCCGGTGTGTGTGAACAGAGACACTCACTAAATCCCGGTGTGTGTGTGAACAGAGACACTCACTAAATCCCGGTGTGTGTGAACGGAGACACTCACTAAATCCCGGTGTGTGTGAACGGAGACACTCACTAAATCCCGGTGTGTGTGAACGGAGACACTCACTAAATCCCGGTGTGTGTGTGAACGGAGACACTCACTAAATCCCAGTGTGTGTGTGAACAGAGACACTCACTAAATCCCGGTGTGTGTGTGAACAGAGACACTCACTAAATCCCGGTGTGTGTGAACAGAGACACTCACTAAATCCCGGTGTGTGTGAACAGTTGTTTGCGTGAGTTCGCGTGGGCTGTACAGGAGCTGAGAGCGGTGACACGGCTAGCGTTGGAATCACTGTTAGCAATAGGGGCAGACATGATACTGCCCATAGTAGTCCGGGCTACCTGGTCTGGGGGGGGTAAAAGAGGGGGAGGGTAGCAGTGTTACAATACAATCAACATAAATAACAAATACAAAAAGACAGAAGTGGTTTAATATTTATTTGACACATATAGAATAATAGAGAAGTACCATGTTTGATCTGCCTGAAGTCAATGATCCAGCTCTCATCCCAAAGCATCCTCTGTTTCTGGTACTTAAACCACTGAGGAGAAAGAGATTAAAGACATGCTCGTACAAACATTGTTGTCTGTTGTAACAGTATTGCAAACACAAGACAGACAGACAGGCATTCTATTCCATGTTCTGAGGCAGCATATAGACAGACAGGCAGGCAGACAGACAGGCAGACAGGCAGTCAAAATAGCGATTATTTCCATCATTGCAAACATTACAACAGAGAGCAGGTTGTATAGCCTTCAATATATATTTTGGGAAATGTCAGTTCAAATCGCTACAGTTTTTTATTTTATTTCAGCTGTTCAGAAATGTGAAGCAGACAGGCTACATCATCGTGGTCCTCTGTAGCTCAGCTGGTAGAGCACGGCGCTTGTAACGCCAAGGTAGTGGGTTCGATCCCCGGGACCACCCATACACAAAAAAATAAAAAATAAATGTATGCACGCATGACTGTAAGTCGCTTTGGATAAAAGCGTCTGCTAAATGACATATAAAAAATATAAAATGGTTCAGAGGAGGGTGAGTAAAGACAGGCTACATCATCATGGTTCAGAGGAGGGTGAACAAGTGTGCTGCATACTCCCTTAAAAGACCGCTTGAAAAACAAGAACAAAATAGTATTGTTTGTCCATTTTGAGACGCCGTAGCCAATATACACTTTCTCAAAATAGTCAGAATTAATCTTAGTCTTAGATCTTAGTCGCACAATTTTACAAAAGGCACTTAATTGAAGAATCCCTACTGTTGACCAATCGCCGACGATGGGGAGGTAGACTTTGACTACCGACTTCGGCTTGCCTTGAGAAAATATTTTGTGTGCCTGATCAGTCTAAAAAAAAACAGTGCCGACAAAAACATCACAAAATGTTGGGATAAAATATGCACGAACTGTTCCGAACTGTTTCGGCGGGAAGCATGCGGCCTAAATAGGGTTGACAATCTCATCTTAAATAAGCCATAAATACCCTTGTGACAAGGGGGATAAATAAGCCATGAATAACCCTTGTGACGAGGGGGATAAATAAGCCATGAATACCCTTGTGACGAGGGGGATAAATAAGCCATGAATACCCTTGTGACGAGGGGGATAAATAAGCCATGAATACCCTTGTGACGAGGGGGATAAATAAGCCATGAATACCCTTGTGACGAGGGGGATAAATAAGCCATGAATACCCTTGTGACGAGGGGGATAAATAAGCCATGAATACCCTTGTGACGAGGGGGATAAATAAGCCATGAATACCCTTGTGACGAGGGGGATGGAAGCTTGTTGTGTGCAATGTTTTATTCATTTATTGTTCAAACATTTCTATCTGTGGGTTGACGTGTTGTGCTCGACCTGCTCAGTTTTCCACCACAAAACATCAGATAATGGCTTAAAAGAACCAGCTGACCTGCTTTTTAGACAATCATTTGACTATAAGAAAAATATCTAACAAAGGAATAGTTTCACCATATTAAATCGAGAGTTCAGGTCACGTAACAGGGTTGACCTTACAATGAGGGACAGACGTAAATGAATCACTAATCACATAAATATTCGGAAATGACATTGTCAAAGCAACGAAATAACTCTTAGAAAAAAAAGGGTTCCAAACGGTTTCTTCGGTTCCCCATTGGAGAACCCTTTTTTTGGTTTCATGTAGAACCCTCTGTGTAGAACCCAAATGGGTTCTTCAAAGGGTTATCCTATAGGGGCAGCCTTTTGGGTTCTAGAGACAGCGCCTTCAGAAAGTATTCACACCCCTTGACAAAATGTTGTTGTGTTACAGCCTGAATTTTTAATTGATTAAATTGAGATTTTGTGTCACTGGCCTATGTCAAAGTGGAATTATGTTTTTAGACATTTTTACAAATTAATTAAAAAATGAAAAGCCAAAATGTCTTGAGTCAATAAGTATTCAACCCCTTTGTTATGGCAAGCCTAAATAAGTTCAGGAGTAAAAATGTGCTTAACATGTCACATAATAAGTTGCATGGACTCACTCTGTGTGCAATAATAGTGTTTAACATGATTTATTTTATGACTACGCCATCTCTGTACCCCACACATACAATTATCTGTAAGGTCCCTCAGTCGAGCAGTGAATTTCAAACCACAAAGATCAGGGAGGTTTTCCAATGCCTCGCAAAGAAGGATACCTATTGGTAGATGGGTAAAAAAAAATCAAAAACAAACATTGAATATCCCTTTGAGCATGGTGAAGTTATTAATTACAGTTTGGATGGTGTATCAATACACCCAGTCACTACAAAGATGCAGGCGTCCTTCCTAACTCAGTTGCCGGAGAGGAAGGAAACCGCTCAGGGATTTGACCATGAGGCCAAGGTGACTTTAAAACAGTTACTGAGTTTATTGGCTGTGATGGGAGAAAACTGAGGATGGATCAACAACATTCTAGTTACTCCACAATACTAACCTAAATGACAGAGTGAAAAGAAGGAAGCCTGTACAGAATACAAATGTTCCAAAACATGCATCCTGTTTGCAACAAGGCACTATAAAGTAATACTGCGAAAAATGTGGGAAAGAAATTAAACAAAGCATTATGTTTGGGGCAAATCCAACACAACACATCACTGAGTACCACTCTTCATATTTTCAAGTATGGTGGTGGCTGCATCATGTTATGCTCGTCATCGGCAAGGACTGGGGAGTTTTTCAGGATTAAAATAACCGTAAAAATAAATGGAATGGAGCTAAGCACAGGCAAAATCCTAGAGGAAAACCTGGTTCAGTCTGCTTTCTACCAGACACTGGGAGATAAATTCACCTTTCAGCAGGACAATAACACAAGGCCAAAAGTTGTTACCAAGACGAGTTGCTTACCAAGACGACATAGAATGTTCCTG
The DNA here is from genome assembly GCA_902810595.1 of Coregonus sp. 'balchen'. NCBI lineage: Eukaryota > Metazoa > Chordata > Actinopteri > Salmoniformes > Salmonidae > Coregonus > Coregonus sp. 'balchen'. The sequence continues at coordinate 32,858,905 of LR778291.1, forward strand.
AGTGGCCTAGTTACAGTTTTGACCTAAATCAGCTTGAAATTCTATCGCAAGACTTGAAAATGGCTGTCAAGCAATGATCAACAACCAACTAGACAGAGCTTGAAGAATTAGAAAAATAATAATGGGCAAAATATTGTACAATCCAGGTGTGGGAAGCTCTTAGAGACTTACCCAGAAAGACTCACAGCTGTAATCACTGTCAAAGGTGATTCTAACATGTATTAACTCAGGGGTCTGAATACTTATGTAAATTAGACATTTCTCTATTTCATTTTAAATACATTTGCAAAATGTCTAAAAACATATTTTTGTGGTTGTTTTGAATTCAGGTTGTAACACATTTGTTTTGTTGTTGAATAAGTCAAGGGGTCTGAAGGGGTCTGAAGGTCTGTAGCATCTTTTTTTCTAAGAGTGTTTCTAAGGCTTTGCAATGATGGAGAAAACTTGGAGACATTTTGGATTAATATCTTCCTAGAAGCGCACGGAGGGATATGTAAAAATGCGGAATCTTTATTAATATAAAATATCAAAGGGAGGGAAAAGGCTATTAGTGGAACATCTTTATTGATCTTTATTGATCTTTATTGATCTTTATTGTCACAGTACAGAGGAAAGGATCGGCCAGAATGGAGGAAGCCTTGGGCTGACATGAGTCCTGTGTGTGTGTGTGTGTGTGTGTGTGTGTGTGTGTGTGTGTGTGTCTCTGTATGTGTGTGTGTGTGTGTGTATCTGTGTGTGTGTGTGTGTCTGTGTCTGTGTGTGTCTGTGTCTGTGTGTGTGTGTCTGTGTGTGTGTGTGTGTGTGTGTGTGTGTGTGTGTGTGTATCTGTGTCTGTGTGTGTGTGTCTGTGTGTGTGTGTGTGTGTGTGTGTCTCTGTCTGTGTGTGT
>LR778291.1:32864791-32902291 GCA_902810595.1 Coregonus sp. 'balchen'
ATACCCTTTGTTGGCAATGACACAGGTCAAACGTTTTCTGTAAGTCTTCACAAGGTTTTCACACACTGTTGCTGGTATTTTGGCCCATTCCTCCATGCAGATCTCCTCTAGAGCAGTGATGTTTTGGGGCTGTCGCTGGGCAACATGGACGTTCTCCCTCCAAAGATTTTCTATGGGGTTGAGATCTGGAGACTGGCTAGGCCACTCCAGGACCTTGAAATGCTTCTTACTTAGCCACTCCTTCGTTGCCCGGGCGGTGTGTTTGGGATCATTGTCATGCTGAAAGACCCAGCCACGTTTCATCTTCAATGCCCTTGCTGATGGAAGGAGGTTTTCACTCAAAATCTCACAATACATGGCCCCTTCATTCATTCCTTTACACGGATCAGTCATCCTGGTCCCTTTGCAGAAAAACAGCCCCAAAGCATGATGTTTCCACCCCCATGCTTCACAGTAGGTATGGTGTTCTTTGGATGCAACTCAGCATTCTTTGTCCTCCAAACACGACGAGTTTAGTTTTTACCAAAAAGTTCTATTTTGGTTTCATCTGACCATATGACATTCTCCCAATCCTCTTCTGGATCATCCAAATGCACTCTAGCAAACTTCAGACGGGCCTGGACATGTACTGGCTTAAGCAGGGGGACACGTCTGGCACTGCAGGATTTGAGTCCCTGGCGGCGTAGTGTGTTACTGATGGTAGGCTTTGTTACTTTGGTCCCAGCTCTCTGCAGGTCATTCACTAGGTCCCCCCGTGTGGTTCTGGGATTTTTGCTCACCGTTCTTGTGATCATTTTGACCCGACTGGGTGAGATCTTGCGTGGAGCCCCAGATCGAGGGAGATTATCAGTGGTCTTGTATGTCTTCCATTTCCTAATAATTGCTCCCACAGTTGATTTCTTCAAACCAAGCTGCTTACCTATTGCAGATTCAGTCTTCCCAGCCTGGTGCAGGTCTACAATTTTGTTTCTGGTGTCCTTTGACAGCTCTTTGGTCTTGGCCATAGTGGAGTTTGGAGTGTGACTGTTTGAGGTTGTGGACAGGTGTCTTTTATACTGATAACAAGTTCAAACAGGTGCCATTAATACAGGTAACGAGTGGAGGACAGAGGCTCTTAAAGAAGAAGTTACAGGTCTGTCAGAGCCAGAAATCTTGCTTGTTTGTAGGTGACCAAATACTTATTTTCCACCATAATTTGCAAATAAATTCATAAAAAATCCTACAATGTGATTTTCTGGAATTTGTTTTCTCAATTTGTCTGTCATACTTGACGTGTACCTATGATGAAAATTACAGGCCTCTCTCATCTTTTTAAGTGGGAGAACTTGCACAATTGGTGGCTGACTAAATACTTTTTTCCCCCACTGTATCTCCTTGTTCCTCAGAGTCGAAGAGGAGGCTGCACTCCACACAGCACGATGGATGGATGGACAAGAATACGTAGTTTGATTTGGGAAAACACCCGGGAATACACCCGGGAATTCAGGAGATACCATTAAGGACAGATGTGTGACGTGGTATGGATAGATGTGTGACGTGATTTCTGTTGTTTTACTGAGAACAGAAGTTAGCATCTAAGCTAGCTAGCTGGCTAGAATAATGTCAACAAACAGTGAAATGGCCATCAACACTTGTATTGGGTTAGCTAGCTTGTTAGTTACTCCACTAACTAGCTATACTATAGTTACTAATGTCTTAGTTACTCCACTAACTAGCTATACTATAGTTACTAATGTCTTAGTTACTCAACTAACTAGCTATACTATAGTTATTAATGTCTTAGTTACTCAACTAACTAGCTATACTATAGTTATTAATGTCTTAGTTACTCAACTAACTAGCTATACTATAGTTACTAATGTCTTAGTTACTCCACTAACTAGCTATACTATAGTTACTAATGTCTTAGTTACTCAACTAACTAGCTATACTATAGTTACTAATGTCTTAGTTACTCAACTAACTAGCTATGCTATAGTTACTAATGTCTTAGTTACTCCACTAACTAGCTATACTATAGTTATTAATGTCTTAGTTACTCAACTAACTAGCCATACTATAGTTACTAATGTCTTAGTTACTCAACTAACTAGCTATACTATAGTTATTAATGTCTTAGTTACTCCACTAACTAGCTATACTATAGTTATTAATGTCTTAGTTACTCAACTAACTAGCTATACTATAGTTACTAATGTCTTAGTTACTCAACTAACTAGCTATACTATAGTTATTAATGTCTTAGTTACTCCACTAACTAGCTATACTATAGTTACTAATGTCTTAGTTACTCCACTAACTAGCTATACTATAGTTATTAATGTCTTAGTTACTCAACTAACTAGCTATACTATAGTTACTAATGTCTTAGTTACTCCACTAACTAGCTATACTATAGTTACTAATGTCTTAGTTACTCCACTAACTAGCTATACTATAGTTACTAATGTCTTAGTTACTCAACTAACTAGCTATACTATAGTTATTAATGTCTTAGTTACTCAACTAACTAGCTATACTATAGTTACTAATGTCTTAGTTACTCAACTAACTAGCTATACTATAGTTACTAATGTCTTAGTTACTCCACTAACTAGCTATACTATAGTTACTAATGTCTTAGTTACTCAACTAACTAGCTATACTATAGTTACTAATGTCTTAGTTACTCAACTAACTAGCTATGCTATAGTTACTAATGTCTTAGTTACTCCACTAACTAGCTATACTATAGTTATTAATGTCTTAGTTACTCAACTAACTAGCCATACTATAGTTACTAATGTCTTAGTTACTCAACTAACTAGCTATACTATAGTTATTAATATCTTAGTTACTCAACTAACTAGCTATACTATAGTTACTAATGTCTTAGTTACTCAACTAACTAGCTATACTATAGTTACTAATGTCTTAGTTACTCAACTAACTAGCTATACTATAGTTACTAATGTCTTAGTTACTCCACTAACTAGCTATACTATAGTTACTAATGTCTTAGTTACTCAACTAACTAGCTATACTATAGTTACTAATGTCTTAGTTACTCCACTAACTAGCTATACTATAGTTAGTAATGTCTTAGTTACTCAACTAACTAGCCATACTATAGTTACTAATGTCTTAGTTACTCAACTAACTAGCTATACTATAGTTATTAATGTCTTAGTTACTCAACTAACTAGCTATACTATAGTTACTAATGTCTTAGTTACTCAACTAACTAGCTATGCTATAGTTACTAATGTCTTAGTTACTCCACTAACTAGCTATACTATAGTTACTAATGTCTTAGTTACTCAACTATCTAGCCATACTATAGTTATTAATGTCTTAGTTACTCAACTAACTAGCTATACTATAGTTACTAATGTCTTAGTTACTCCACTAACTAGCTATACTATAGTTACTAATGTCTTAGTTACTCCACTAACTAGCTATACTATAGTTACTAATGTCTTAGTTACTCAACTAACTAGCTATACTATAGTTACTAATGTCTTAGTTACTCAACTAACTAGCTATACTATAGTTATTAATGTCTTAGTTACTCCACTAACTAGCTATACTATAGTTACTAATGTCTTAGTTACTCAACTAACTAGCTATACTATAGTTACTAATGTCTTAGTTACTCAACTAACTAGCTATACTATAGTTACTAATGTCTTAGTTACTCAACTAACTAGCTATACTATAGCTACTAATGTCTTAGTTACTCAACTAACTAGCTATACTAGAGTTACTCATGTCTTAGTTACTCCACTAACTAGCTATACTATAGTTACTAATGTCTTAGTTACTCCACCAGAGTGTCTAACTTAAGTTGGATCTGCAATTTGTTCCATAAATAAGGTGCAAAGGAACAGAGGCGGCTTATGGTAGAGAATTTATCATTCAATTATCTGACAACAGCTCTGGTGGACATTCCTGCAGTCTCAATGCCAATTGCACACTCCCTCAAAACTTGAGACATCTAGGGATATGCAGCATGACCTTTCACACGACGACCTCTGTCAGTCTATCTAGCGATATGCAGCATGACCTTTCACACGACGACCTCTGTCTGTCTATCTAGCGATATGCAGCATTACCCCCAACACCACTTTCAATAACTTTGTAGAACAGTCCTGTATGCCAAATAGAATCAAAAGCTTTTTGGAAGTCGATAAAGCAAGAGGACATTTTGGTATTATTTTGGTGGACATGTTTATCTATCAGGGTGTGTAGGGTGTAGATATGATCGGTCGTGCAATGTTTTGGTATAAATCCAATTTGGCTTTTACTCAAGACATTGTGCTTATTAAGGAAGTTTAGAACTCTTACATGTATAATACTACAGAAAACCTTCCCAGGTTACTGTTCACACAAATGGCTCTGTAACTGTTAGGGTCAAATTTGTTTCCGTTCTTAAAGATTGGGGTTAGAGTCCTTGATCAGAGTCACTTTTCTTCTTCCTTTTTTCCCTTTTTTTTCTCCCCCCCCTTTTTTTTTTTTTGCGGGTTTGGGGGTTTTAAAAAACCCCCCCCCCCTTTTTCCCCCCCCTTCTTTCTTTTTCCCCCCTTTCCCTTTTCTTTTTCCCAACCCCCCCCCTTTATTTTTTTTCTTCTCTCTTTTTCTCCCCCTCTCTCTCTCTTTTCTCCCTCTCCTTTCCTTTTCGTTTTTCTTTTCTCTCTCTTTCTCTCTTTTTCCCCCCTTTTCCCCGTTTCTTTTCCCCCCCCGGTTTCCCCCCCTTCCGGGCCCTTTCCTTTTTGGGGCCCTTTTTCTCCCTTTTCCCCCCCCTTTTCCCCCTCTCCTTTTTTCCCCCCTTTCTTTCTCCTTTTTCTTTTATCTCTTCTGGGCTTGTGGGGTCGAGCCTTGTCCGTGGGGGCGCCTGGTTTTTTTTGGGGGCGGTTTTGGGGGAAAAACCCTTCGTGTCCGGGGGCCCTGGTTTTAGTCCTCTAAAAAAAGGCTAAACAACCCTTTTGCCGTAACTCTCCCTCTTCCCCCCTTTCCCCTTTTCCCTTGCCCTTTTCCCCTTTCTTCCCTCTTTCCCCTTTCCTTTTCCCTTTTTTCCCCTTTCCCCCCCCCTTTTTCCCCTTTCCCTTTTTCCCCCCAAACCCCTTTAAACCCCTTGCCACCTTTTCCCCTTAAAACCCCTAAATTGCCCTCTTTCCCCCCCTGTTCCTCTTGCCCTCTTTCCCCCTAACTAAAACCCCGCCACTCATCCCCGCCTTTAAAACCCTTTCCCCTTTCCTTTTAAAAAAATATTTCCCATGTAATTTTTCCCTTTTCCCCGTTTTTTTGACCCTCTATTTCCCTTTTCCCTTTGCCTCTTTTCCCCCGGTAACCCCTTGCACTTCCCCATTTAAAACCTTCCCCTTTCCCTTTGGAATTCCTTTTGGACCCTATTTCCCCCCGTAAAACTTTAAACCCTCTTCCCCCCGGGGGGAAAAAATGTTTTTTCCCCCCCTTAAAACCAAAAAGTTAAAAAAAAAGCCCAACCCCCCCAAAACAATTAAAACCCCAAAAAAATTTAAAAAAATACCCTTTTTAAAAAAAAGCCCATTTAATCCTCTTCCCTTTTCCCCAAAAAAAAGACCCAACCCGAAAATCAAGATTATTTCCCCCCAAATAAAACTTATTCCCCCGAAAATATAAGCCCCTCACCCCAAGATAAAATGAATCACCCCATGTAATCATCTAAACCCCTTTTTTCCCCCAAACCATTAGACCCTTTTCCCCTGAATACAACAAAAACCCCCCTTAAAACAAAGAAAAATAAACCTTTCCAAGAAAACCCAAAATCCCTAAATTTTCTGTAATACACTACTTATAGAACACTTATCCCCATGTAATACACTACTATAGACCTATCCCTGTAATACACTACTTTGACACATATTCCCATGTAATACACTACTATAGACCATTTTCTTAAATTCCCCCATGTAATACACATTACCTATAGACCACTCTATTCCCCATGTCATACACTACTATAGACCACTCTATTCCCCATGAGAACTACACTACTATAGACCACTCTATTCCCCATGTAATACACTACTATAGACCACTGTATTCCCCATGTAATACACTACTTTAGAACACTATATTCCCCATGTAATACACTAACTATAGACCACTCTATTCCCCATGTAATACACTACTATAGACCACTCTATTCCCGATGTATACACTACTATAGACCAACTCTATCCCCATGAGACTACACTACTATAGACCACTATATTCCCCATGTAATACACTTACTATAGACCACTCTATTTCCCCATGTAATACACTACTATAGGACACTATATTCCCCAGTAATACACTACTATAGACCACTCTATTCCCCATGTAATACCACTACTATAGACCACTCTATTCCCCATGTAATACACTACTATAGACCACTATATTCCCCATGTAATACACTACTATAGACCACTCTATTCCCCATGTAATACACTACTATAGACCACTATATTCCCCATGTAATACACTACTTTAGAACACTATATTCCCCATGTAATACACTACTATAGACCACTCTATTCCCCATGTAATACACTACTATAGACCACTCTATTCCCCATGTAATACACTACTATAGACCACTCTATTCCCCATGAGACTACACTACTATAGACCACTATATTCCCCATGTAATACACTACTATAGACCACTCTATTCCCCATGAGACTACACTACTATTGACCACTCTATTCCCCATGTAATACACTACTATAGACCACTCTATTCCCCATGTAATACACTACTATAGACCACTCTATTCCCCATGTAATACACTACTATAGACCACTCTATTCCCCATGTAATACACTACTATAGACCACTCTATTCCCCATGTAATACACTACTATAGACCACTCTATTCCCCATGAGACTACACTACTATAGACCACTCTTGTTTTTCAACTCCTCAATTGTCCAGTGTTGGTTGCAAAGAAAAAGCCATATCTCAGACTGCCCATCTTAATATTTTCTTTTTTCCCTTGTCCACAGTGGTGAATAGGCCCCTTGTCCACAGGCCCCTTGTCCACAGTAGTGAATAGGCCCCTTGTCCACAGTAGTGAATAGGTCCCTTGTCCACAGTAGTGAATAGGCCCCTTGTCCACAGTAGTGAATAGGCCCCTTGTCCACAGTAGTGAATAGGTCCCTTGTCCACAGGCCCCTTGTCCACAGTAGTGAATAGGCCCCTTGTCCACAGTAGTGAATAGGCCCCTTGTCCACAGTAGTGAATAGTCCCCTTGTCCACAGTAGTGAATAGGCCCCTTGTCCACAGTAGTGAATAGGCCCCTTGTCCACAGGCCCCTTGTCCACAGTGGTGAATAGGTCCCTTGTCCGCAGTAGTGAATAGGCCCCTTGTCCACAGTAGTGAATAGGCCCCTTGTCCACAGTAGTGAATAGGCCCCTTATCCACAGTAGTGAATAGGCCCCTTGTCCACAGTAGTGAATAGGCCCCTTGTCCACAGGCCCCTTGTCCACAGTAGTGAATAGGCCCCTTGTCCACAGGCCCCTTGTCCACAGTAGTGAATAGGCCCCTTGTCCACAGTATTGAATAGGCCCCTTGTCCACAGTAGTGAATAGGCCCCTTGTCCACAGTAGTGAATAGGCCCCTTGTCCACAGTAGTGAATAGGCCCCTTGTCCACAGTAGTGAATAGGCCCCTTGTCCACAGTAGTGAATAGGCCCCTTGTCCACAGGTAGTGAATCGGGTGTCATTTGGGAAGCAGAATTGTCTCAGGGTTAAAATCCATCAATTTGTATCTAGTTTTTAGTTATTGTTGTTTATTTTGTATTTGTTATAGTTTTATCCAGGTGATATACACTCATCGGCCACTTTATTAGGTACACCACCCCGTTCACCAAAAGGGTTTGCTCCTACAGACAGTGAGTCACGTGGCCGTGGCTTGCTATATAAAGCAGGCAGACAGGCATCAAGGCATTCAGTTACTGTTCCATTTAACGTTAGAATCAGCAAAACAAGTGACCTATGCGACTTTGAGCGTGGTATGATGGTTGGTGCCAGGCGAGCCGGTTCCAGTATCTCATAAACAGCCGGCCTCCTGGGATTTTCACGCACGACAGTGTCTAGGGTTTACTGAGAATGGTGTGGTAAACAAAAAACCTACTGTCAGTGGCAGTCCTGTGGGCGAAAACAGCTCGTTGATGACAGGTCGTTTACCCCATATGTAACTCTGTGTTGTTGTTGTTTTTATTGCACTGCTTTGCTTTATCTTGGCCAGGTAGCAGTTGTAAATGAGAACTTGTTCTCAACTGGCTTACCTGGTTAAATAAAGGGGAAATAAAATTAATAATGACAGGTGGAAGGAGAATGGCAAGAATCATGCAAGCTAACAGGCGGACCACAAACAGACAAACAACGGCGCAGTACAACAGTGGTGTGCAGAACGGCATCTCGGAAACGCACAACTCGTCGGTCCTTGTCACGGATGGGCTATTGCAGCAGACGACCACACCGGGTTCCTGTCCTATCAGCTAAAAACAAGAAGAAGCCGCTCCAGTGGACACGCCATCACCAACACTGGACAACTGAGGAGTGGAAAAAACATTGCCTTGTCTGACGAATCCCGGTTCTAGTTGAGTCATGCTGATGGCAGTCAGGATCTGGCGTAAGCAGCGTGAGTCCATGGCTCCATCCTGCCTGGTGTCAACGGTACAGGCTGGTGGCGGTGGTGGTGTAATGGTGTGGGGAATGTTTTCCTGGCACACGTTAGGTCCCTTGATACCAGTTGATCAACGATTGAACGCCACATCGTATCTGAACATTGTTGCTCATCAAACCCAATATAGCATCTTTGAGATGAGATGGATCGGGCTGTTGGCAGCATGAATGTACCGCCGTCCAATCAGCAACAACTGCCTGGTGCCATCGCGTCAGCATGGACCAACATCCCTGTCGAACGTTTCCGACACCTTGTAGAATTATGTCGGTTCTGGAGGCGAAAGGGGGAGTCTGACCCGCTACTAGATGGGTGTACCTAATAAACTGGCCACTGAGTGTATTTCAGAACGTTGTGCTTTTCATCTGATGTGAAGCACGTGTGTTAATGTTATCATGGTAATTAATATTAATATGAACTATTCTGGGTTTTGTTTTGTAAAGTTGTATTATTTGATATCTGTCCCAAATGGCACCCTATTCCCTATATAGTGCACTACTTTAGACCAGAGAATGGCACCCTATTCCCTATATAGTGCACTACTTTAGACCAGAGAATGGCACCCTATTCCCTATATAGTGCACTACTTTAGACCAGAGAATGGCACCCTATTCCCTATATAGTGCACTACTTTAGACCAGAGAATGGCACCCTATTCCCTATATAGTGCACTACTTTAGACCAGAGGATGGCACCCTATTCCCTATATAGTGCACTACTTTAGACCAGAGAATGGCACCCTATTCCCTATATAGTGCACTACTTTAGACCAGAGAATGGCACCCTATTCCCTATATAGTGCACTACTTTAGACCAGAGAATGGCACCCTTTTCCCTATATAGTGCACTACTTTAGACCAGAGAATGGCACCCTATTCCCTATATTGTGCACTACTTAAGACCAGAGAATGGCACCCTATTCCCTATATAGTGCACTACTTTAGACCAGAGAATGGCACCCTATTCCCTATATAGTGCACTACTTTAGACCAGAGAATGGCACCCTATTCCCTATATAGTGCACTACTTTAGACCAGAGAATGGCACCCTATTCCCTATATAGAGCACTACTTTAGACCAGAGAATGGCACCCTATTCCCTATAAATTGCACTACTTTGTCCAGGACCCATTGGCACCCTATTCCCTATATAGGCGCAGTGGTCTAAGGCACTGCATCGCAGTGCTAGCTGTGCCACTAGAGATCCTGGTTCGAATCCAGGCTCTGTCGTAGCCGGCCGTGACCGGGAGACCCATGGGGCGGCGCACAATTGGCCCAGCGTCGTCCAGGGTAGGGGAGGGAATGGCCGGCAGGGATGTAGCTCAGTTGGTAGAGCATGGCGTTTGCAACGCCAGGGTTGTGGGTTCGATTCCCACAGGGGGCCAGTATAAAAAATAATGTATGCACTCACTAACTGTAAATCGCTCTGGATAAGAGCGTCTGCTAAATGACTAAAATGTACATGTAAATGTAAATTGTCCAGGACCCATTGGCACCCTATTCCCTATATAGTGCACTACTTTAGACCAGAGAATGGCACCGTATTCCCTATATAGTGCACTACTTTAGACCAGAGAATGGCACCCTATTCCCTATATAGTGCACTACTTTAGACCAGAGAATGGCACCCTATTCCCTATAAAGTGCACTACTTTGTCCAGGACCCATTGGGACCCTATTCCCTATAAAGTGCACTACTTTGTCCAGGACCCATTGGGACCCTATTCCCTATAAAGTGCACTACATTGTCCAGGACCCATTGGGACCCTATTTCCTATAAAGTGCACTACATTGTCCAGGGCCCATTGGGACCCTATTTCCTATAAAGTGCACTACATTGTCCAGGACCCATTGGGACCCTATTTCCTATATAGTGCACTACTTTGTCCAGGACCCATTGGGACCCTATTCCCTATATAGTGCACTACTTTGTCCAGGACCCATTGGGACCCTATTCCCTATATAGTGCACTACTTTGTCCAGGACCCATTGGGACCCTATTCCCTATATAGTGCACTACTTTGTCCAGGACCCATTGGGACCCTATTCACTATAAAGTGCACTACATTGTCCAGGACCCATTGGGACCCTATTTCCTATATAGTGCACTACTTTAGACCAGAGAATGGCACCCTATTCCCTATATAGTGCACTACATTGTCCAGGAACCATTGGGACCCTATTCCCTATATAGTGCACTACTTTAGACCAGAGAATGGCACCCTATTCCCTATAAAGTGCACTACTTTAGACCAGAGAATGGCACCCTATTCCCTATAAAGTGCACTACTTTAGACCAGAGAATGGCACCCTATTCCCTATAAAGTGCACTACTTTAGACCAGAGAATGGCACCCTATTCCCTATATAGTGCACTACATTGTCCAGGACCCATTGGGACCCTATTCCCTATATAGTGCACTACTTTAGACCAGAGAATGGCACCCTATTCCCTATAAAGTGCACTACTTTAGACCAGAGAATGGCACCCTATTCCCTATAAAGTGCACTACTTTAGACCAGAGAATGGCACCCTATTCCCTATATAGTGCACTACTTTAGACCAGAGAATGGCACCCTATTCCCTATATAGTGCACTACATTGTCCAGGACCCATTGGGACCCTATTCCCTATATAGTGCACTACTTTAGACCAGAGAATGAAACCCTATTCCCTATAAAGTGCACTACTTTAGACCAGAGAATGGCACCCTATTCCCTATAAAGTGCACTACTTTAGACCAGAGAATGGCACCCTATTCCCTATAAAGTGCACTACTTTAGACCAGAGAATGGCACCCTATTCCCTATAAAGTGCACTACTTTAGACCAGAGAATGGTACCCTATTCCCTATATAGTGCACTACTTTAGACCAGAGAATGGCACCCTATTCCCTATATAGTGCACTACATTGTCCAGGACCCATTGGGACCCTATTCCCTATATAGTGCACTACTTTGTCCAGGACCCATTGGGACCCTATTCCCTATAAAGTGCACTACTTTGTCCAGGACCCATTGGGACCCTATTCCCTATAAAGTGCACTACATTGTCCAGGACCCATTGGGACCCTATTTCCTATAAAGTGCACTACATTGTCCAGGGCCCATTGGGACCCTATTTCCTATAAAGTGCACTACATTGTCCAGGACCCATTGGGACCCTATTTCCTATATAGTGCACTACTTTGTCCAGGACCCATTGGGACCCTATTCCCTATATAGTGCACTACTTTGTCCAGGACCCATTGGGACCCTATTCCCTATATAGTGCACTACTTTGTCCAGGACCCATTGGGACCCTATTCCCTATATAGTGCACTACTTTGTCCAGGACCCATTGGGACCCTATTCACTATAAAGTGCACTACATTGTCCAGGACCCATTGGGACCCTATTTCCTATATAGTGCACTACTTTAGACCAGAGAATGGCACCCTATTCCCTATATAGTGCACTACATTGTCCAGGAACCATTGGGACCCTATTCCCTATATAGTGCACTACTTTAGACCAGAGAATGGCACCCTATTCCCTATAAAGTGCACTACTTTAGACCAGAGAATGGCACCCTATTCCCTATAAAGTGCACTACTTTAGACCAGAGAATGGCACCCTATTCCCTATAAAGTGCACTACTTTAGACCAGAGAATGGCACCCTATTCCCTATATAGTGCACTACATTGTCCAGGACCCATTGGGACCCTATTCCCTATATAGTGCACTACTTTGTCCAGGACCCATTGGGACCCTATTCCCTATATAGTGCACTACTTTGTCCAGGACCCATTGGGACCCTATTCCCTATATAGTGCACTACTTTGTCCAGGACCCATTGGGACCCTATTCACTATAAAGTGCACTACATTGTCCAGGACCCATTGGGACCCTATTTCCTATATAGTGCACTACTTTAGACCAGAGAATGGCACCCTATTCCCTATATAGTGCACTACATTGTCCAGGAACCATTGGGACCCTATTCCCTATATAGTGCACTACTTTAGACCAGAGAATGGCACCCTATTCCCTATAAAGTGCACTACTTTAGACCAGAGAATGGCACCCTATTCCCTATAAAGTGCACTACTTTAGACCAGAAAATGGCACCCTATTCCCTATAAAGTGCACTACTTTAGACCAGAGAATGGCACCCTATTCCCTATATAGTGCACTACTTTGTCCAGGACCCATTGGGACCCTATTCCCTATATAGTGCACTACTTTGTCCAGGACCCATTGGGACCCTATTCCCTATATAGTGCACTACTTTGTCCAGGACCCATTGGGACCCTATTCACTATAAAGTGCACTACATTGTCCAGGACCCATTGGGACCCTATTTCCTATATAGTGCACTACTTTAGACCAGAGAATGGCACCCTATTCCCTATATAGTGCACTACATTGTCCAGGAACCATTGGGACCCTATTCCCTATATAGTGCACTACTTTAGACCAGAGAATGGCACCCTATTCCCTATAAAGTGCACTACTTTAGACCAGAGAATGGCACCCTATTCCCTATAAAGTGCACTACTTTAGACCAGAGAATGGCACCCTATTCCCTATAAAGTGCACTACTTTAGACCAGAGAATGGCACCCTATTCCCTATATAGTGCACTACATTGTCCAGGACCCATTGGGACCCTATTCCCTATATAGTGCACTACTTTAGACCAGAGAATGGCACCCTATTCCCTATAAAGTGCACTACTTTAGACCAGAGAATGGCACCCTATTCCCTATAAAGTGCACTACTTTAGACCAGAGAATGGCACCCTATTCCCTATATAGTGCACTACTTTAGACCAGAGAATGGCACCCTATTCCCTATATAGTGCACTACATTGTCCAGGACCCATTGGGACCCTATTCCCTATATAGTGCACTACTTTAGACCAGAGAATGGCACCCTATTCCCTATAAAGTGCACTACTTTAGACCAGAGAATGGCACCCTATTCCCTATAAAGTGCACTACTTTAGACCAGAGAATGGCACCCTATTCCCTATAAAGTGCACTACTTTAGACCAGAGAATGGCACCCTATTCCCTATAAAGTGCACTACTTTAGACCAGAGAATGGTACCCTATTCCCTATATAGTGCACTACTTTAGACCAGAGAATGGCACCCTATTCCCTATATAGTGCACTACATTGTCCAGGACCCATTGGGACCCTATTCCCTATATAGTGCACTACATTGTCCAGGACCCATTGGGACCCTATTCCCTATATAGTGCACTACATTGTCCAGGACCCATTGGGACCCTATTCCCTATAAAGTGCACTACTTTGTCCAGGACCCATTGGGACCCTATTCCCTATATAGTGCACTACATTGTCCAGGACCCATTGGGACCCTATTCCCTATATAGTGCACTACATTGTCCAGGACCCATTGGGACTATAAAGGGAATCAGCTGCCCTTTGGGACCTAGCCACTATCAGCAGCATTCCAGTTGGTTTTGATGTGAACCTTCCACTGGGTCTGTAACTGCACCTGAAATGGCAGACTGCCTGGTATTAGTTGAAGCAATACCTCTGGAGGATCAGGATTTAAATCTCTTTTCTTTCTGTTAGCTGATGTTTCTCTTGGTTAAGGTCAAAACCCCAAGTCTAAGAGAATGGCACCCTATTCCCTATATAGTGCACTACTTTTGTCCAGGGCCATACAGGGAATAGCTCTATGGGTCCTGGTCAAAACTAGTGCACTATGGAATTGGGTGCTACTATTTGGGACACAACCTCTGTCTGTATAAAATAATGGTGCTGGTAATAAACAGACTATGAACTGCAGAAAGTTCTTCTCCTGTTTATATCATTTCAGACTGAGCCGTGATAGCTGGAGTATGCTACAGTATCTTCACGCCGTTCAGTAACTGGGGAGTTTCCAGAGGCTGCCGTTCTCACAGATGACCACAGGGAGGCAGCAGAGTGCCAGTTATGGTGCAGGCCAACAGAAATGGGGAAGGGAGACGAATGAACTCTTCATAAAGTGTAGAAAGTGTTGTTATGATAGAGTGAGTGTTTCCTATAGTTTATACATGTATTATACTTCTGCTTTCATGGAAAAGGTGTCAGATAAACATCAGATTATCAAATAAACATCATCGGGTAAACATCAGATAAATATCATCAGATAAACATCAAATAAACATCAGATAAATATCATCAGATAAACATCATCAGATAAACATCAGATAAATATAATCAGATAAACATCAGGTAAAGATCATCAGATAAACATCAAATAAACATCATCAGATAAACATCAGGTAAACATCATCAGATAAACATCAAATAAACATCATCAGATAAACATCAAATAAACATCAGGTAAAGATCATCAGATAAACATCAGATAAACATCAGGTAAACATCAGATAAATATAATCAGATAAACATCAGGTAAAGATCATCCGATAAACATCAGATATAAACGTCATCAGATAAACGATGCAATCGTTAAGGACCTCAGAAGACAACCACTTGGTTTGTTTTCTCTCACCTTTCATATAACAATAAAACGTACACAGTGTTTCCTCTAACACAGAAAAGAAAACCTGACCGATTGACAGGAGTTGACCAATCAGAAAGTTCAGCCTGAGTGATTGACCGGGAACATGGCCAATCGGGGAGCCATCCCATCCCCACCGATTTGAAGGCTTCTCTGGACACTACTACAATCAAACAATCAATCAACCAACTAACCAATCAACCAACTAACCAATCAACCAACTAACCAATCAACCAACTAACCAAACAACCAACTAACCAATCAACCAACTAATCAATCAACCAACTAACCAATCAACCAACTAATCAATCAACCAACTAACCAATCAACCAACATTAATTTGTCACAAATAGGAAATGTGTATTGCAGTCAGTATAAGACACAACATTAAAACACCCATACAACAGATAAATAGTGTGAGGGTCCTGAGGGAAGACTTGAGGACCTCTGCGTCTCAACTGGAGGAGACGGCCAGGGGGACCTCTCTCTGGAGACGGCCAGGGGGACCTCTCTCTGGAGACGGCCAGGGGGACCTCTCTCTGGAGACGTCCAGGGGATCTCTCTCTGGAGACGGCCAGGGGGACCTCTCTCTGGAGACGGCCAGGGGACCTCTCTCTGGAGACGGCCAGGGGACCTCTCTCTGGAGACGGCCAGGAGGACCTCTCTCTGGAGACGGCCAGGGGGAGCTCTCTCTGGAGACGGCCAGGGGGAGCTCTCTCTGGAGACGGCCAGGGGGAGCTCTCTCTGGAGACGGCCAGGGGAGCTCTCTCTGGAGACGGCCAGGGGACCTCTCTCTGGAGACGGCCAGGGGGAGCTCTCTCTGGAGACGGCCAGGGGGACCTCTCTCTGGAGACGGCCAGGGGACCTCTCTCTGGAGACGGCCAGGGGGAGCTCTCTCTGACCTGGGTCAGGTCTGCGTCTCAGCTGGAGGAGACGGCCAGGGGAGCTCTCTCTGGAGACGGCCAGGGGAGCTCTCTCTGGAGACGGCCAGGGGACCTCTATCTGGAGACGGCCAGGGGACCTCTCTCTGGAGACGGCCAGGGGGACCTCTCTCTGGAGACGGCCAGGGGACCTCTCTCTGGAGACGGCCAGAGGGAGCTCTCTCTGGAGACGGCCAGGGGACCTCTCTCTGGAGACGGCCAGGGGAGCTCTCTCTGGAGACGGCCAGGGGGAGCTCTCTCTGGAGACGGCCAGGGGGACCTCTCTCTGGAGACGGCCAGGGGGAGCTCTCTCTGGAGACGGCCAGGGGACCTCTCTCTGGAGACGGCCAGGGGACCTCTCTCTGGAGACGGCCAGGGGGAGCTCTCTCTGGAGACGGCCAGGGGGAGCTCTCTCTGGAGACGGCCAGGGGGACCTCTCTCTGGAGACGGCCAGGGGAGCTCTCTCTGGAGACGGCCAGGGGACCTCTCTCTGGAGACGGCCAGGGGACCTCTCTCTGGAGACGGCCAGGGGGACCTCTCTCTGGAGACGGCGAGGGGGAGCTCTCTCTGGAGACGGCCAGGGGAGCTCTCTCTGGAGACGGCCAGGGGAGCTCTCTCTGGAGACGGCCAGGGGAGCTCTCTCTGGAGACGGCCAGGGGACCTCTCTCTGGAGACGGCCAGGGGGACCTCTCTCTGGAGACGGCCAGGGGGACCTCTCTCTGACCTGGAACAGAAGTGGATCAGAGAGATGTCTCAGTCTCCCCATGTGAAACTGAGGAGGATGTAGCAGTACGTGATGGATGATACAGAACATCTCAGACTCATCCTGTCAACAGATGGATGTTTTTTTTTTTTTTTTTTTTTTTTTTTTTTTTTGTGGGGGATGGATCAGCTTAATATTGCAGATAGATTGTATCTTCTATCAATGTAATTGTCTGCATCACTTCCAATCCCCCATGTTATTTTTTTATTTTTATATATATATTCCCCTTTATTACTTTTCAACCCCACCATCCTTAATCTGGACCCTGATACAGAACATCTCAGACTCATCCTGTCAACAGATGGATGTTAATCTGGACCCTGATACAGAACATCTCAGACTCATCCTGTCAACAGATGGATGTTAATCTGGAACCTGATACAGAACATCTCAGACTCATCCTGTCAACAGATGGATGTTAATCTGGACCCTGATACAGAACATCTCAGACTCATCCTGTCAACAGATGGATGTTAATCTGGACCCTGATACAGAACATCTCAGACTCATCCTGTCAACAGATGGATGTTAATCTGGACCCTGATACAGAACATCTCAGACTCATCCTGTCAACAGATGGATGTTAATCTGGAACCTGATACAGAACATCTCAGACTCATCCTGTCAACAGATGGATGTTAATCTGGACCCTGATACAGAACATCTCAGACTCATCCTGTCAACAGATGGATGTTAATCTGGACCCTGATACAGAACATCTCAGACTCATCCTGTCAACAGATGGATGTTAATCTGGAACCTGATACAGAACATCTCAGACTCATCCTGTCAACAGATGGATGTTAATCTGGAACCTGATACAGAACATCTCAGACTCATCCTGTCAACAGATGGACGTTAATCTGGACCCTGATACAGAACATCTCAGACTCATCCTGTCAACAGATGGATGTTAATCTGGACCCTGATACAGAACATCTCAGACTCATCCTGTCAACAGATGGATGTTAATCTGGAACCTGATACAGAACATCTCAGACTCATCCTGTCAACAGATGGATGTTAATCTGGAACCTGATACAGAACATCTCAGACTCATCCTGTCAACAGATGGATGTTAATCTGGACCCTGATACAGAACATCTCAGACTCATCCTGTCAACAGATGGACGTTAATATGGACCCTGATACAGAACATCTCAGACTCATCCTGTCAACAGATGGATGTTAATCTGGACCCTGATACAGAACATCTCAGACTCATCCTGTCAACAGATGGATGTTAATCTGGAACCTGATACAGAACATCTCAGACTCATCCTGTCAACAGATGGATGTTAATCTGGAACCTGATACAGAACATCTCAGACTCATCCTGTCAACAGATGGATGTTAATCTGGACCCTGATACAGAACATCTCAGACTCATCCTGTCACCAGATGGATGTTAATCTGGAACCTGATACAGAACATCTCAGACTCATCCTGTCAACAGATGGATGTTCATCTGGAACCTGATACAGAACATCTCAGACTCATCCTGTCAACAGATGGACGTTAATCTGGAACCTGATACAGAACATCTCAGACTCATCCTGTCAACAGATGGATGTTAATCTGGACCCTGATACAGAACATCTCAGACTCATCCTGTCAACAGATGGATGTTAATCTGGAACCTGATACAGAACATCTCAGACTCATCCTGTCAACAGATGGATGTTAATCTGGAACCTGATACAGAACATCTCAGACTCATCCTGTCAACAGATGGATGTTAATCTGGACCCTGATACAGAACATCTCAGACTCATCCTGTCAACAGATGGATGTTAATCTGGACCCTGATACAGAACATCTCAGACTCATCCTGTCAACAGATGGATGTTAATCTGGACCCTGATACAGAACATCTCAGACTCATCCTGTCAACAGATGGATGTTAATCTGGAACCTGATACAGAACATCTCAGACTCATCCTGTCAACAGATGGATGTTAATCTGGACCCTGATACAGAACATCTCAGACTCATCCTGTCAACAGATGGATGTTAATCTGGAACCTGATACAGAACATCTCAGACTCATCCTGTCAACAGATGGATGTTAATCTGGAACCTGATACAGAACATCTCAGACTCATCCTGTCAACAGATGGATGTTAATCTGGACCCTGATACAGAACATCTCAGACTCATCCTGTCAAATGATGGATGTTAATCTGGAACCTGATACAGAACATCTCAGACTCATCCTGTCAACAGATGGATGTTAATCTGGACCCTGATACAGAACATCTCAGACTCATCCTGTCAACATATGGATGTTAATCTGGAACCTGATACAGAACATCTCAGACTCATCCTGTCAACAGATGGATGTTAATCTGGACCCTGATACAGAACATCTCAGACTCATCCTGTCAACAGATGGATGTTAATCTGGAACCTGATACAGAACATCTCAGACTCATCCTGTCAACAGATGGAAGTTAATCTGGAACCTGATACAGAACATCTCAGACTCATCCTTTCAACAGATGGACGTTAATCTGGAACCTGATACAGAACATCTCAGACTCATCCTGTCAACAGATGGATGTTAATCTGGAACCTGATACAGAACATCTCAGTCTCATCCTGTCAACAGATGGATGTTAATCTGGACCCTGATACAGAACATCTCAGACTCATCCTGTCAACAGATGGATGTTAATCTGGAACCTGATACAGAACATCTCAGACTCATCCTGTCAACAGATGGACGTTAATCTGGAACCTGATACAGAACATCTCAGACTCATCCTGTCAACAGATGGATGTTAATCTGGAACCTGATACAGAACATCTCAGACTCATCCTGTCAACAGATGGACGTTAATCTGGAACCTGATACAGAACATCTCAGACTCATCCTGTCAACAGATGGATGTTAATCTGGAACCTGATACAGAACATCTCAGACTCATCCTGTCAACAGATGGATGTTAATCTGGAACCTGATACAGAACATCTCAGACTCATCCTGTCAACAGATGGATGTTAATCTGGAACCTGATACAGAACATCTCAGACTCATCCTGTCAACAGATGGATGTTAATCTGGAACCTGATACAGAACATCTCAGACTCATCCTGTCAACAGATGGATGTTAATCTGGACCCTGATACAGAACATCTCAGACTCATCCTGTCAACAGATGGATGTTAATCTGGACCCTGATACAGAACATCTCAGACTCATCCTGTCAACAGATGGATGTTAATCTGGACCCTGATACAGAACATCTCAGACTCATCCTGTCAACAGATGGATGTTAATCTGGACCCTGATACAGAACATCTCAGACTCATCCTGTCAACAGATGGATGTTAATCTGGAACCTGATACAGAACATCTCAGACTCATCCTGTCAACAGATGGATGTTAATCTGGAACCTGATACAGAACATCTCAGACTCATCCTGTCAACAGATGGATGTTAATCTGGACCCTGATACAGAACATCTCAGACTCATCCTGTCAACAGATGGATGTTAATCTGGAACCTGATACAGAACATCTCAGACTCATCCTGTCAACAGATGGATGTTAATCTGGACCCTGATACAGAACATCTCAGACTCATCCTGTCAACAGATGGATGTTAATCTGGAACCTGATACAGAACATCTCAGACTCATCCTGTCAACAGATGGATGTTAATCTGGACCCTGATACAGAACATCTCAGACTCATCCTGTCAACAGATGGATGTTAATCTGGAACCTGATACAGAACATCTCAGACTCATCCTGTCAACAGATGGATGTTAATCTGGACCCTGATACAGAACATCTCAGACTCATCCTGTCAACAGATGGATGTTAATCTGGAACCTGATACAGAACATCTCAGACTCATCCTGTCAACAGATGGATGTTAATCTGGAACCTGATACAGAACATCTCAGACTCATCCTGTCAACAGATGGATGTTAATCTGGAACCTGATACAGAACATCTCAGACTCATCCTGTCAACAGATGGATGTTAATCTGGACCCTGATACAGAACATCTCAGACTCATCCTGTCAACAGATGGATGTTAATCTGGAACCTGATACAGAACATCTCAGACTCATCCTGTCAACAGAGGATTGTTAATCTGGAACCTGATACAGAACATCTCAGACTCATCCTGTCAACAGATGGATGTTAATCTGGACCCTGATACAGAACATCTCAGACTCATCCTGTCAACAGATGGATGTTAATCTGGACCCTGATACAGAACATCTCAGACTCATCCTGTCAACAGATGGATGTTAATCTGGACCCTGATACAGAACATCTCAGACTCATCCTGTCAACAGATGGATGTTAATCTGGAACCTGATACAGAACATCTCAGACTCATCCTGTCAACAGATGGATGTTAATCTGGACCCTGATACAGAACATCTCAGACTCATCCTGTCAACAGATGGATGTTAATCTGGAACCTGATACAGAACATCTCAGACTCATCCTGTCAACAGATGGATGTTAATCTGGAACCTGATACAGAACATCTCAGACTCATCCTGTCAACAGATGGATGTTAATCTGGAACCTGATACAGAACATCTCAGACTCATCCTGTCAACAGATGGATGTTAATCTGGACCCTGATACAGAACATCTCAGACTCATCCTGTCAACAGATGGATGTTAATCTGGAACCTGATACAGAACATCTCAGACTCATCCTGTCAACAGATGGATGTTAATCTGGACCCTGATACAGAACATCTCAGACTCATCCTGTCAACAGATGGATGTTAATCTGGAACCTGATACAGAACATCTCAGACTCATCCTGTCAACAGATGGATGTTAATCTGGACCCTGATACAGAACATCTCAGACTCATCCTGTCAACAGATGGATGTTAATCTGGAACCTGATACAGAACATCTCAGACTCATCCTGTCAACAGATGGATGTTAATCTGGAACCTGATACAGAACATCTCAGACTCATCCTGTCAACAGATGGATGTTAATCTGGAACCTGATACAGAACATCTCAGACTCATCCTGTCAACAGATGGATGTTAATCTGGAACCTGATACAGAACATCTCAGACTCATCCTGTCAACAGATGGATGTTAATCTGGACCCTGATACAGAACATCTCAGACTCATCCTGTCAACAGATGGATGTTAATCTGGAACCTGATACAGAACATCTCAGACTCATCCTGTCAACAGATGGATGTTAATCTGGAACCTGATACAGAACATCTCAGACTCATCCTGTCAACAGATGGATGTTAATCTGGACCCTGATACAGAACATCTCAGACTCATCCTGTCAACAGATGGATGTTAATCTGGACCCTGATACAGAACATCTCAGACTCATCCTGTCAACAGATGGATGTTAATCTGGACCCTGATACAGAACATCTCAGACTCATCCTGTCAACAGATGGATGTTAATCTGGAACCTGATACAGAACATCTCAGACTCATCCTGTCAACAGATGGATGTTAATCTGGACCCTGATACAGAACATCTCAGACTCATCCTGTCAACAGATGGATGTTAATCTGGAACCTGATACAGAACATCTCAGACTCATCCTGTCAACAGATGGATGTTAATCTGGAACCTGATACAGAACATCTCAGACTCATCCTGTCAACAGATGGATGTTAATCTGGACCCTGATACAGAACATCTCAGACTCATCCTGTCAAATGATGGATGTTAATCTGGAACCTGATACAGAACATCTCAGACTCATCCTGTCAACAGATGGATGTTAATCTGGACCCTGATACAGAACATCTCAGACTCATCCTGTCAACATATGGATGTTAATCTGGAACCTGATACAGAACATCTCAGACTCATCCTGTCAACAGATGGATGTTAATCTGGACCCTGATACAGAACATCTCAGACTCATCCTGTCAACAGATGGATGTTAATCTGGAACCTGATACAGAACATCTCAGACTCATCCTGTCAACAGATGGACGTTAATCTGGACCCTGATACAGAACATCTCAGACTCATCCTGTCAACAGATGGACGTTAATCTGGAACCTGATACAGAACATCTCAGACTCATCCTGTCAACAGATGGATGTTAATCTGGAACCTGATACAGAACATCTCAGACTCATCCTGTCAACAGATGGATGTTAATCTGGACCCTGATACAGAACATCTCAGACTCATCCTGTCAACAGATGGATGTTAATCTGGAACCTGATACAGAACATCTCAGACTCATCCTGTCAACAGATGGACGTTAATCTGGAACCTGATACAGAACATCTCAGACTCATCCTGTCAACAGATGGATGTTAATCTGGAACCTGATACAGAACATCTCAGACTCATCCTGTCAACAGATGGACGTTAATCTTGAACCTGATACAGAACATCTCAGACTCATCCTGTCAACAGATGGATGTTAATCTGGAACCTGATACAGAACATCTCAGACTCATCCTGTCAACAGATGGATGTTAATCTGGACCCTGATACAGAACATCTCAGACTCATCCTGTCAACAGATGGATGTTAATCTGGAACCTGATACAGAACATCTCAGACTCATCCTGTCAACAGATGGATGTTAATCTGGAACCTGATACAGAACATCTCAGACTCATCCTGTCAACAGATGGATGTTAATCTGGACCCTGATACAGAACATCTCAGACTCATCCTGTCAACAGATGGATGTTAATCTGGACCCTGATACAGAACATCTCAGACTCATCCTGTCAACAGATGGATGTTAATCTGGACCCTGATACAGAACATCTCAGACTCATCCTGTCAACAGATGGATGTTAATCTGGACCCTGATACAGAACATCTCAGACTCATCCTGTCAACAGATGGATGTTAATCTGGAACCTGATACAGAACATCTCAGACTCATCCTGTCAACAGATGGATGTTAATCTGGAACCTGATACAGAACATCTCAGACTCATCCTGTCAACAGATGGATGTTAATCTGGAACCTGATACAGAACATCTCAGACTCATCCTGTCAACAGATGGATGTTAATCTGGACCCTGATACAGAACATCTCAGACTCATCCTGTCAACAGATGGATGTTAATCTGGAACCTGATACAGAACATCTCAGACTCATCCTGTCAACAGATGGATGTTAATCTGGACCCTGATACAGAACATCTCAGACTCATCCTGTCAACAGATGGATGTTAATCTGGAACCTGATACAGAACATCTCAGACTCATCCTGTCAACAGATGGATGTTAATCTGGACCCTGATACAGAACATCTCAGACTCATCCTGTCAACAGATGGATGTTAATCTGGACCCTGATACAGAACATCTCAGACTCATCCTGTCAACAGATGGATGTTAATCTGGACCCTGATACAGAACATCTCAGACTCATCCTGTCAACAGATGGATGTTAATCTGGAACCTGATACAGAACATCTCAGACTCATTCTGTCAACAGATGGATGTTAATCTGGACCCTGATACAGAACATCTCAGACTCATCCTGTCAACAGATGGATGTTAATCTGGAACCTGATACAGAACATCTCAGACTCATCCTGTCAACAGATGGATGTTAATCTGGAACCTGATACAGAACATCTCAGACTCATCCTGTCAACAGATGGATGTTAATCTGGAACCTGATACAGAACATCTCAGACTCATCCTGTCAACAGATGGATGTTAATCTGGAACCTGATACAGAACATCTCAGACTCATCCTGTCAACAGATGGATGTTAATCTGGAACCTGATACAGAACATCTCAGACTCATCCTGTCAACAGATGGATGTTAATCTGGAACCTGATACAGAACATTTCAGACTCATCCTGTCAACAGATGGATGTTAATCTGGAACCTGATACAGAACATCTCAGACTCATCCTGAAACAGGAAACAGGTCATTTGGACCGTTGCAATATTATACTGGGGTGGGGCTTCTGGTCTCCTATTATGTGGAGACAGGGGGGGGGGTCTCATGTCTACTCCTTAACTGACTGCTACTTCAATGGGACAATCTATCCGCTCATTCATATCGGGATCTATCCCCCATTGGTCATCTCCTGTCAATCAGTCAGGCTGAACTTTCTATTGGTCCATCTCCTGTCAATCAGTCAGGCTGAACTTTCTATTGGTCCATCTCCTTTCAATCAGTCAGGCTGAAATTTCTATTGGTCCATCTCCTGTCAATCAGTCAGGCTGAACTTTCTATTGGTCATCTCCTGTCAATCAGCCAGGCTGAACTTGATCCCAGGTCAGGTCTGGTAGGATCACTCCTCTGTAGTCCTGCTGATCCCAGGTCCTAATCTACTGGCCTAACCCTAACCCGAATGTAGTAACTCCATCTGTTCTGCTTCTCCTCCAGACACAGAACAGCAGGTGTCCCGGGGTGGAGCGGAGCAGGCTCAGTGTGCTATTGTCAAGGTACAGCCAATAGGTGGACAGGAAGTGATGATGGGGTGGTACTCCTAAATGCCAGTGTTCTCGGAGTGATTCCCAATCTGAGTCCCCTACTAACATTTTAAAGACATGTCCACCACATGGGTCTGTTCCTGCTCCACACCTGGAACCAATAAGACACCCTAGGTCAGAGGGGAAGATTCAGGACTAGAACCAATAAGACACCCTAGGTCAGAGAGGAAGATTCAGGACTAGAACCAATAAGACACCCTAGGTCAGAGAGGGAGATTCAGGACTGGAACCAATAAGACACCCTAGGTCAGAGAGGAAGATTCAGGACTGGAACCAATAAGACACCCTAGGTCAGAGAGGGAGATTCAGGATTGGAACCAATAAGACACCCTAGGTCAGAGAGGGAGATTCAGGACTGGAACCAATAAGACACCCTAGGTCAGAGAGGAAGATTCAGGAGTGGGAAATACAGGTAGATAAACCAACAGTGATTGTGGGGGATTCTAATCTAGCACGCATTCCACATTTATTTATTTTTATTCTCATGTACAGGTGGATATATTACCTGGGGCCACCTTCTATCATATTAACGGTGTTTTCAAGAAGCTCCAACCAAACCCAAGGACAGAGAAGGTAGGGTTGTCTTTAGGCCTCAACAATTGTCAGGTGGAGCCAAAGGCCGACTACATATTGGAAGCAGCTACAGAAACTGTTGAGGACTAGTAAGGAGGCCTTCCCCAATGCAGCCGTCTACGTACCACTCGTACATTACTCAGATAGACCAGCTAAGGATCAGCAGTGTCTGGTACAGAAGCTGTATAAGACCTTAGGGGAGAGATGGGACTTTTTGGATGACCTTTAATAGGGAGGACTGTTCTCTTACAACTCCACAACATTATAACGTTAAAACCCTTCCCGCTTCAGGCTCAACCAAGCTGAGAGTGAGGTTCTAGAAAGAGGACTGACTTTCATACCAACTCCTAAACGGGTGGACCGCGGGGAGCTCCGGGGGGGATCTACACCGAATATCATAGAAGATTGAAATGATTAGACCATTTTGATTATGAAATAGATTTACCCCGTACACCATTTCCAAACCCCTCACATTGGGAACCTCAGTTGGAGTCAGTGTCAGAACCTATACAGACCCTTATACGTAGGGATGTGGATTCCCATACAGACCCTTATACGTAGGGATGTGGCTTCCCATACAGACCCTTATACGTAGGGATGTGGCTTCCCATACAGACCCTTATACGTAGGGATGTGGCTTCCCATACAGACCCTTATACGTAGGGATGTGGCTTCCCATACAGACCCTTATACGTAGGGATGTGGCTTCCCATACAGACCCTTATACGTAGGGATGTGGCTTCCTATACAGACCCTTATACGTAGGGATGTGGCTTCCCATACAGACCCTTATACGGAGGGATGTGGCTTCCTATACAGACCCTTATACGGAGGGATGTGGCTTCCTATACAGACCCTTATACGTAGGGATGTGGATTCCCATACAGACCCTTATACGGAGGGATGTGGCTTCCTTTTCACAATTCAGACCCAGACCTGTAAATAAGTTTAATCTCACAAAGCAACAGAATCAAGCTCTAAAAACATTGAGCAGCAATCAGACTATTGTGATTAAACCAGCAGATAAGGGGTCTCAAATTGTTATAATGGATAAAGGTCAATATCTTCTTTAAGCTAATAGACAATTAGATAATGTCAAACACGATGTCCCATTGGTTCTTGACCAGAAACGACTTTGAGTTCAATGAGAAGTACTACCTCCAGATACACATCCATGGGAAAGAAATTCACGCCAAGTTTAGCAAATTTGTACATTTGTTTTTGGGAAGAAAGTGCTTTCCTTAAATGTAAGCCCTTACCATTGCTGTACCTGAGGTATCTAGATGATATGTTTGGATTGTGGGGGGCTCCAGCTCTGAATTTGGGAATTTCTAGATACACAGGTGTTTTTCATTCACAAGGAGGACGAAACCAAACAATTGGTAACTAAAGTTTTCTTTAAGGAAACAGATAGACATGCCCTCCTTCACAAATCCAGTTTCCATCCAAAACACACATATAGGGGTTTGATCAAATCACAACTGATACGTTTCCACAGAATCTGTAGTTTCCCTGGGGATATAGAGGAGGAATCTGTAGTTTCCCTGGGGATATAGAGGAGGAATCTGTAGTTTCCCTGGGGATATAGAGGAGGAATCTGTAGTTTCCCTGGGGATATAGAGGAGGAATCTGTAGTTTCCCTGGGGATATAGAGGAGGAATCTGTAGTTTCCCTGGGGATATAGAGCAGGAATCTGTAGTTTCCCTGGGGATATAGAGCAGGAATCTGTAGTTTCCCTGGGGATATAGAGGAGGAATCTGTAGTTTCCCTGGGGATATAGAGGAGGCCACAATAATCCTCTTCTCAGCATTAAGGCCCAGGGGCTACTCCAGGTGGTTCCTGAGAGAGGTTAAGGCTGAGGCCAATCAGACCCAGGGGCTACTCCAGGTGGTTCCTGAGAGAGGTTAAGGCTGAGGCCAATCAGACCCAGGGGCTACTCCAGGTGGTTCCTGAGAGAGGTTAAGGCTGAGGTCAATCAGGCCCAGGGGCTACTCCAGGTGGTTCCTCAGAGAGGTTAAGGCTGAGGTCAATCAGACCCAGGGGCTACTCCAGGTGGTTCCTGAGAGAGGTTAAGGCTGAGGCCAATCAGACCCAGGGGCTACTCCAGGTGGTTCCTGAGAGAGGTTAAGGCTGAGGCCAATCAGACCTTCCAGACCCATGGAACATAGAAGGTAGAGGGGGATAACTGGTTCATACTGTAGAAGGTAGAGGGGGATAACTGGTTCATACTGTAGAAGGTAGAGGGGGATAACTGGTTCATACTGTAGAAGGTAGAGGGGGATAACTGGTTCATACTGTAGAAGGTAGAGGGGGATAACTGGTTCATACTGTAGAAGGTAGAGGGGGATAACTGGTTCATACTGTACAAGGTAGAGGGGGATAACTGGTTCATACTGTAGAAGGTAGAGGGGGATAACTGGTTCATACTGTACAAGGTAGAGGGGGATAACTGGTTCATACTGTAGAAGGTAGAGGGGGATAACTGGTTCATACTGTACAAGGTAGAGGGGGATAACTGGTTCATACTGTAGAAGGTAGAGGGGGATAACTGGTTCATACTGTACAAGGTAGAGGGGGATAACTGGTTCATACTGTAGAAGGTAGAGGGGGATAACTGGTTCATACTGTAGAAGGTAGAGGGGGATAACTGGTTCATACTGTAGAAGGTAGAGGGGGATAACTGGTTCATACTGTAGAAGGTAGAGGGGGATAACTGGTTCATACTGTAGAAGGTAGAGGGGGATAACTGGTTCATACTGTAGAAGGTAGAGAGGGATAACTGTGGTTCATACTGTAGAAGGTAGAGGGGGATAACTGTGGTTCATACTGTAGAAGGTAGAGGGGGATAACTGGTTCATACTGTAGAAGGTAGAGGGGGATAACTGGTTCATACTGTAGAAGGTAGAGGGGGATAACTGTGGTTCATACTGTAGAAGGTAGAGGGGGATAACTGGTTCATACTGTAGAAGGTAGAGGGGGATAACTGGTTCATACTGTAGAAGGTAGAGGGGGATAACTGGTTCATACTGTAGAAGGTAGAGGGGGATAACTGGTTCATACTGTAGAAGGTAGAGGGGGATAACTGGTTCATACTGTAGAAGGTAGGGGGGATAACTGGTTCATACTGTAGAAGGTAAAGGGGGATAACTGGTTCATACTGTAGAAGGTAGAGGGGGATAACTGGTTCATACTGTAGAAAGTAGAGGGGGATAACTGGTTCATACTGTAGAAGGTAGAGGGGGATAACTGGTTCATACTGTAGAAGGTAGAGGGGGATAACTGGTTCATACTGTAGAAGGTAGAGGGGGATAACTGGTTCATACTGTAGAAGGTAGAGGGGGATAACTGGTTCATACTGTAGAAGGTAGAGGGGGATAACTGGTTCATACTGTAGAAGGTAGAGGGGGATAACTGGTTCATACTGTAGAAGGTAGAGGGGGATAACTGGTTCATACTGTAGAAGGTAGAGGGGGATTAACTGGTTCATACTGTAGAAGGTAGAGGGGGATAACTGGTTCATACTGTAGAAGGTAGAGGGGGATAACTGGTTCATACTGTAGAAGGTAGAGGGGGATAACTGGTTCATACTGTAGAAGGTAGAGGGGGATAACTGGTTCATACTGTAGAAGGTAGAGGGGGATAACTGGTTCATACTGTAGAAGGTAGAGGGGGATAACTGGTTCATACTGTAGAAGGTAGAGGGGGATAACTGTGTTTCATACTGTAGAAGGTAGAGGGGGATAACTGTGGTTCATACTGTAGAAGGTAGAGGGGGATAACTGGTTCATACTGTAGAAGGTAGAGGGGGATAACTGGTTCATACTGTAGAAGGTAGAGGGGGATAACTGGTTCATACTGTAGAAGGTAAAGGGGGATAACTGGTTCATACTGTAGAAGGTAGAGGGGATTAACTGGTTCATACTGTAGAAGGTAGGGGGGGATAACTGGTTCATACTGTAGAAGGTAGAGGGGGATAACTGGTTCATACTGTAGAAGGTAGAGGGGGATAACTGGTTCATACTGTAGAAGGTAGAGGGGGATAACTGGTTCATACTGTAGAAGGTAGAGGGGGATAACTGTAGAAGGTTCATACTGTAGAAGGTAGAAGGGGATAACTGGTTCATACTGTAGAAGGTAGAGGGGGATAACTGGTTCATACTGTAGAAGGTAGAGAGGGATAACTGGTTCATACTGTAGAAGGTAGAGGGGGATAACTGGTTCATACTGTAGAAGGTAGAGGGGGATAACTGGTTCATACTGTAGAAGGTAGAGGGGGATAACTGGTTCATACTGTAGAAGGTAGAGGGGGATAACTGGTTCATACTGTAGAAGGTAGAGGGGGATAACTGGTTCATACTGTAGAAGGTAGAGGGGGATAACTGGTTCATACTGTAGAAGGTAGAGGGGGATAACTGGTTCATACTGTAGAAGGTAGAGGGGGATAACTGCCCTGTGGTTCCATTCGTGGGGTCTTTTTCTCAGGCTCTGGTGGGGTTCAACTCTGAACTCATTTTCAACAGGCCCAGAATGATTGTGGGGCTTTGATTCAGGGTAATCTCAGCCTATAGGAGGAATAAAAGCCTGAAGGACATCCTAGTCCATTCAAGCCTGACTAAGAAGAAACTGGTACAGAATAAACACTTTACCCAAACACAGTTTCTATCCAATAGGCATTCAGGCTCGGGGGCTCCAATCAGGCATGAAGTCCAACTGGATACTGGACATGTGGTTTATGTGATTGAGTGCCTTGTTTGTCATAAACTCTATATTGAAGAGACACAAAACGCACCGGAATGCAGATTTAGACAACATCGATACCACATTCAGAAGGGTGATAGATCCACTGTGTTGTATGTCTGCTGTAGGGCTCATACAGTGGAGAACCTTCGAATGTTTGGCCTGCAGACCAATATGGGGTGGTCAAAAACTCAAAGACAGACTGGCTGAGTGACGATGGATTAGAACAGTACGAACCATTTGATCCTCTTTTGGCCGGGGGGGGGGGGGGGGGGGGGTTATCGCTCTCTAGCGACTCGTTGTGGCGGGCCGGGCGCCTGCAGGCTGACCTCTGACACATTGGTGCGGCTGGCTTCTGGGTTAAGTGGGCGGGTGTTAAGAAGTGTGGTTCGGCGGGTCATGTTTCGGAGGACGCATGACTCGACCTTCGCCTCGCGAGCCCGTTGGGGAGTTGCAGCGATGAGACAAGATCGAAAAAGGGGGTAAAATAAATTACAAAAAAATAAAATAATAAAAAATGGAGTGAATATTTCTAGGAATTGAATTCTTCCTCCCCCATCCCATATATTCCCTCTGTTTGAAGCACTTCTGATTCATTGTTCTTTCACCTTTCCAACAAGTCAGTTTGTCAAATGTCTGCCCTGCTTGAGCTGCTGTAAGTGCTGTTATTGTGAAGTGGAAACGTCTAGGAGCAACAACGGCTCAGTCACGAAGTGGTAGGCCACACAAGTTCACAGAACGGGACCGCCGAGTGCTGAAGCACGTAAAAATCGTCTGTCCTTGGTTACAACACTCACTACAGAGTTCCAAACTGCCTCTGGAAGCAACATCAGCACAAGAACTGTTCGTCGGGAGCTTCATGGAACGGGTTTCCTGTAGCTGAGTTGGTAGAGCATGGCGCTTGCAACGCCAGGGTTGTGGGTTCGATTCCCACGTGGGGCCAGTATGGAAAATGTATGCACTAACTCTAAGTCGCTCTGGATAAGAGCGTCTGCTAAATGACTGGTGTGTTTCTAAATATACATGTATAGATCTTGTAGCTATCACCAGCCTAGTATAACCCTAACCCTAGTATAACTATAACCCTAACCCTAGTATAACCCTAACCCTAGTATAACCCTAACCCTAGTATATAGACCTTTCCTTTTGAAGGACTGTTGTCTGGAACTATTCTAACACTAACCCTGAGGCCTGAGCCCTAACCCTAACCTTAACCTCTCTGAACCCCATGCCTAACCCTAACCCTGAGACCTGAGCCCTAACCCTAACCCTAACCTTAACCTCTCTGAACCCCATGCCTAACCCTAACCACCCCTGAGACCTGAGCCCTAACCCAACCCCTAACCTTAACCTCTCTGAACCCCATGCCTAACCCTAACCCTGAGGCCTGAGCCCTAACCCAACCCCTAACCTTAACCTCTCTGAACCCCATGCCTAACCCTAACCACCCCAGAGACCTGAGCCCTATCCCAAACCTCTCTGAACCTCATACCTAACCTTAACCATTCCTGAGGCCTGAGCCCTAACCTTAACCTCTCTCTTTCTCCTCTCTTCTTCCTCTCTCCCTCCTCTTCTCTCTCTTCCTCCTCTCTCCTTCCTCTCCTCTCCTCTCCTCTCTCTTCCTCCTCTCCTCTCTCCCTCCTCTCCTCTCTCTCCTTCCTCTCCTCTCCTCTTCTCTCCCTCCTCTCTCTTCCTTCTCTCTAGTGAATAGAGACAGGCTCTGTGTGTCAGTTAGTGAATAGAGCAGGGACGGCTTGTTCAATAGGGCGATATGGGCGACGCACTGCCAAACGGGAAAAGGAAGGGATTTTTTTTCTAATCAATTATAAATAAATAAAAAAATAAAAAATATATATTTTTTTTAAATAAATTTATAAAAAATTATATCACGGCAACAGCAGTTATCAGTGTTCACGTCTGATCTGCCAGCCACTAAATGTCAAATCAGGCTAAAGTCGTGCTTCAAATGGCCCCGCCCGTTTTTTGGGCGATTTCAGTCAGGTTGAAAATCGCCCAGAAGTCTCTCATAGCCTGTCATGTAAAATCTATTTTTTTCACATTTCAAAGCTTTCAATACATTCTCTATGGGTGTCTATGTGCATGCACTTACGCGCTTTCGTCATACGTGACGTAACGTTGAACGTAACTAAGACAATGGCGGCTAGCAGCGTCTATGTTGCGACCTGCAGTGTGGCGTTATTTTATGTTTTTAATTTGTAGACTTAGTTTACAAACATTCTGCAAACATTCTGCTTTGGACTGATCTTCGGTTTTGGACTGATCTTGTTGATCGTGTACATACCCGCTACGAACGGACTAAATAATGAAAACGCTGCTGGCAAGCGGAATCCAATACAGCTGGGAGACAGGCTTCACCCTGGTCAGAGCGGACCGCGATCCTGGTAAGAGAGCGACTGTACCCCGACATTGAACTGCTTTCTGTGTCATTGCGATTTGCGACCTTACTATCTGCCCCGTGAGTTCCCCCAATAGTTTGTTACCGTTGTGTACTGTTGATAATGTTGGTGTAATCATAAGGAGAGGAAGTACAATACCAACGACGCTAAACGGAGAGGAATATGTTTAAGCAAAAAGGCAGTTTATTAAACACAGAGATAGCTGGTATCTGCTCAAGCTACATGCATGGACCCATTCAATTGCCTCTTATGGAGAACAGTTGAGAAGGGATCAAAAACAGAGTTTTTAGCATTACTTTATACAATGCAACATAAAGAAAAGGGGTCCTTCTTCTAGTCCCTTGATTGGTTCCCGAGGCGTAGGAGGCGGGTCTGCTCTGTCCATACCCCTCCACTGTTGCATTGGCTCTGAGTCGGGTTCTCTGTCTTCAAATGTTCAGCCTAAAGAGAGGGGATTTTTGTGTGTGTGTGTGTGTGTGTGTTTAACAGTGATGATGTGTGTGTGTGTGTGTGTGTGTTATCAGTGATGATGTGTGTGTGTGTGTGTGTGTGTCCTCAGAGCAAGAACTCGTGAGTTGGAAGAACTGAACACAAAATGGGTCATGCACAAGATTTTAGTCAGACCAAGCTATAACATTATATATTTACTACGACAGTACATTCAACCAACAGCTAATATAACAAAGGCATCAGAGATTATTTATAATCTGTCACAGAAACTGGAATCCATCTCCCCAGATCAGTCAATAAATGCTTCTGGTATTGACTTATATGCTGCCCCTGTCTTCATGTTGTTGCTGGACATATCTTTTTTAAAATGTGTGTAGGTCACCTAAATCATCAGAAAAATTGCCCCTCCTGAGAATTTTTTCAGGAGCCGCCACTGGAATAGAGACAGGCTCTGTGTATCAGTTAGTGAATAGAGACAGGCTCTGTGTGTCAGTTAGTGAATAGGTAGACAGGCTCTGTGTGTCAGTTAGTGAATAGAGACAGGCTCTGTGTGTCAGTTAGTGAATAGAGACAGGCTCTGTGTGTCAGTTAGTGAATAGAGACAGGCTCTGTGTATCAGTTAGTGAATAGAGACAGGCTCTGTGTGTCAGTTAGTGAATAGAGACAGGCTCTGTGTATCAGTTAGTGAATAGAGACAGGCTCTGTGTATCAGTTAGTGAATAGAGACAGGCTCTGTGTGTCAGTTAGTGAATAGAGACAGGCTCTGTGTGTCAGTTAGTGAATAGAGACAGGCTGGAAACCAGAGACATACAAGAACATGGCTCTTACATACACTCTTCTATTGACGCAATGACATCTTGTGTGTGTGTGTGTGTGTGTGTGTGTGTGTGTGTGTGTGTGTGTGTCTGTGTGTGTGTCTGTGTGTGTGTGTGTGTGTTTGTGTCTGTGTGTCTGTGTGTGTGTCTGTGTGGCGCAGTGGTCTAAGGCACTGCATCGCAGTGCTAACTGTGCCACTAGAGATCCTGGTTCGAATCCAGGCTCTGTCGCAGCCGGCCGCGACCGGGAGACCCATGGGGCGGCGCACAATTGGCCCAGCGTCGTCCAGGGTAGGGGAGGGAATGGCCGGCAGGGACAGAGTTGATAGAGCATGGCGTTTGCAACGCCAGGGTTGTGGGTTCGATTCCCACGGGGGGCCAGTATTTAAAAAAAATGTATTCACTAACTGTAAGTCGCTCTGGATAAGAGCGTCTGCTAAATGACTGAAATAAAAATGTGTGTGTGTGTGTGTGTTTATTGATAGTCTCCATGTTTTTAGTAGAAGGAAGTGAAATGAACACTCATCTTGCCAGTATCACCATGGTTACAGACTCAGAGTTGTTCCCACCCCACCTCCACACATGAATAATGTCACAGCTCCTCTCTCTCCAATATTAGAACTCCCAGATGGTTCTGGTTCTAGAATTGGAACATTCCCCTTCTGAGTGAATCCAAAAACACGTCACAACTGAATGATATACTAATAATAATAATGAGTGAAATCTTTCTATTTTAAGCATTATAAAATACGGATGTCCTCGTACAGCTATTCTTCATAGATCCAAGCGGGTTTCAGTCCTTTTATCTCGTTGACGGTTTGGGGTGTTTTCTGACGTGACACCTGTCAAGAGGAAAGCCTGTAAATGTCGCGTATTGTGCGTTAATAGTTGAGCTAACCGCGGCTTGTATGGTCTCCTCCCGACAATTTGATTGGCTAGTGTCATTAAAAGACTTTGACTGGGCAGGGCTGTTATCACTCCATCTGTCACTCTCTCTGCACTCTGTCGGGGTAGTGGGAAGACAGGTTGTCACCTCTTTTGTTTCACTGTAACGTGACGGCTGTTGCGATATGAACAGGCAACATGCAGCGTGGTTATGTGGAGGGTAGTTGTTAGCTTGCTGCTGAGTTGGGCTTTTAATGTAACGTTTTAATAGACCTGTCCTATATGCAGATTTAGACAAATAGCCGTGTCTAATAAATGCAGGACCTTCGTATCTAGTCAGTCAAACTGTGAATTGATTGACTGTAACTAACTCAGTTGTGTAACAAGCTCCGTGGAGAGCGAATGCGGAAATCCATGATGATCTCAAAACTGATCTCGCATCAGCTCGAGAGTGCATATTCAATAATTGGGACTTTGCGCTCATTCTAAGCACCATTTGGTTGCCTTTATACAATATCTGTCCCCGGGTGGACCAAACCGGTGTTGTATAAGCATAACCATTTACACAACGTTATCTTGCCTTCGTTCTATATTAATGCGGGTGATTGTTAAGTTCGAGTTGCAGGGTAACTGTTCAATTGGGTTTTAATTAACTGAGTCCACGCAGTCAATAAATGGATTCCAAAATCACTGAGCCAATAAAATCCTCACGCACCATGTGGCTGTAGTCTATCTGTCGAGGAGAGAGAGGGAGACCCACCGATGGGGAGTACTGTCGCATTATGACGCATTAAACAGATTCACGATTCTTTCTCCTTTGCATATATTTCTATATATTTCCACGGGGAGACGAATGATACGGAAAGCTATGCAATATTCTCGTGACACACGCTGTGAGCAGCAGTCTCAATGGTTTACGAGTCAGATCAGGTGTTTTAAAAAATAAAATAATGTGCATGTTTAGTTCGGCTGGCCGACTGTAATGCATTGCTTCCAGTTTGACACATCATTCAGAGCTAGATGGCTGTGGGTCCATGCATCTCCTTCTAATGGTATGAAGCATTCTGCAGATAAAGCTGAGCGCTTACTCCCCTCCCCTTCTCTGTCTCTCTAACACACGCACGCACACACGCACACACACACACACACACACACAAACATTACCATCTGCGCTTCCCTGCAGCGTGTTGCATGTCCAGTACGCTGCCTATGGTGCTGAACGTGAAGGCTGAGCTGCAGCCAAACGGAACTGGCTGTGAAGACAGACGTTATGCAAACAGACTGCCATTCAAACCAAGATCGGGGCTCATTCAACTAAATGCATATTGTCATTACAGCAGTTTACTATTTAATGGCAGTTTACTTGGAGTGGTAAGGGAGAATATGTTGCCACTACTGTCTCACATTCCTGCAGCAGATCCATTTTACATTTACATTGTAGTCATTTAGCAGACGCTCTTATCCAGAGCGACTTACAAGAGCAATTAGGGTTAAGTGCCTTGCTCAAGGGCACATCGGCAGATTTCATACCTAGTCGGCTCGGGGGATTAGAACCAGCGACCTTTCGGTTACAACGCTCTTAACCACTAAGCTACCTGCCACCCCACCAATCCCATTATAGTCCACAGTCCTGTTTCCACTGCGCCACTGCGCGCGCACACACACACACGCACGCACGCACACACAAGCCCGGTGATGCTCATAATAACATGCAGGTGATTCATTCCTGTTGACCAGATGCTAATTATAAGGGGGGGGGGGACAGATGTTGATTATTATTCATGTTTCATTGAACATCATTAGGCGTAGCATCAAGTGTTGTGTAACTTTGTGTTTGTATCTGTGTTGCATCTCATGGAGGGGAAGCCGAATGTGTGTTTCGTCCTCTAAATGGGCATCATTACTGTCCACCTGCATTCAAACAGACAGTGGCACGGCATTCAAACAGACAGTAGCACGCCCTTCAAAGCGACGTGTAGGTTAACCTGCTACGTGTTGTGTAACCACTCTCTCTCTCTCTGCTCCGGGTTTCAGCACAGAACACAGATCTTCAAGAGAATCCCCTCTTCTACGTCACGCACCCGTGTGTCCTTATAAGGCAGGGGGATACCCTGCGTCATATCCTCTGTCCATGTTTGGGCATGATTCTACGCAGCGGGGGAATCCTCATGGACGTCGAACCAATGGCGGGAGGAGGGGTTACCTAGCAGCCAGAAAAGTATAAAACGGAGAGGTGCAGAGCAACCGTTATC
>LR778291.1:32907291-32931818 GCA_902810595.1 Coregonus sp. 'balchen'
GATAGAGAGATAGATAGACTATAGAACTAACCTACACAGCATAATGTTATTGTATGACCACAACACATAGATAGATAGATAGATAGATAGAGAGATAGATAGATAGATAGATAGATAGATAGAGAGATAGAGAGATAGATAGATAGATAGATAGATAGATAGATAGATAGATAGATAGATAGATAGATAGATAGATAGATAGATAGATAGATAGAGAGATAGATAGAGAGATAGATATATAGACTATAGAACTAACCTACACAGCATAATGTTATTGTATGACTATACCTACCTCGGCCTAAACATCAGCGCCACAGGTAACTTCCACAAAGCTGTGAACGATCTGAGAGACAAGGCAAGAAGGGCCTTCTATGCCATCAAAAGGAACATCAAATTCAACATACCAATTAGGATCTGGCTAAAAATACTTGAATCAGTACTAGAACACATTGCCTTTTATGGTTGTGAGGTCTGGGGTCCACTCACCAACCAAGAATTCACAAAATGGGACAAACACAAAATTGAGACTCAGCATGCAGAATTCTGCAAAAAATATCCTATGTGTACAATGTAAAACACCAAACAATGCATGAAGAATTAGGCCGATACCCGCTAATTATCAAAATACAGAAAATAGCCTTTAACCACCTAAAAGGAAGCGATTCCTATACCTTCCATAACAAAGCCATCACCTACAGAGAGATGAACTTGGAGAAGAGTCCCCTAAGCAAGCTGGTCCTGGGGCTCTGTTCACAAACACAAACAGACCCCACACAGCCCCAGGACAACAACAACAACAACACAACTAGACCCAACCAAATCATGAGAAAACAAAAAGATAATTACTTGACACGTTGGAAAGAATTAACAAAAAAACAGAGCAAACTAGAATACTATTTGGTTCTAAACAGAGAGTACACAGTGGCAGAATACCTGACCACTGTGACTGACCCAAAATGAAGGAAAGCTTTGTACAGACTCAGTGAGCATAGCCTTGCTATTGAGAAAGGCCGCCGTAGGCAGACCTGGCTCTCAAGAGAAGACAGGCTATGTGCACACTGCCCACAAAATGAGGTGGAAACTGAGCTGCACTTCCTAACCTCTTGCCAAATGTATGACCACATTAGAGACACATATATCCCTCAGATTACACAGACCCACAAAGAATTTGAAAACAAATCCAATTTTGATAAACTCCCTTATCTACTGGGTGTAATACCACAGTGTGCCATCACAGCTGCAAGATTTGTGACCTGTTGCCACAAGAAAAGGGCAACCAGTGAAGAACAAACACCATTGTAAATACAACCCATATTTATGTTCATTTATTTTCCCATTTGTACTTTAACTATTTGCACATCACTACAACACTGTATATAGACATAATATGACATTTGAAATGTCTTTATTCTTTTGGAACTTCTGAGTGTAATGTTTACTGTTAATATTTATTGATTATTTCACTTTTGTTAATTATCTATTTCACTTGCTTTGGCAAAGTTAACATATGTTTCCCATGCTAATAAAGACCTTTGAATTGAATTGAATTGAATTGAGAGAGAAGAGAGAAAGTCAGAGAGACACACAGAGAAAGCGAGGGAGAGACAGAGAGAAAGAGAGAGACAGAGAGAGAGAGAGAGAGAGAGAGCGAGAGAGAGAGAGAGAGAGAGAGAGAGAGAGAGAGAGAGAGAGAGAGAGAGAGAGAGAGAGAGAGAGAGAGAGAGAGAGAGAGGGATCTGATGAGAAGGGAGACTGGAGGTAAGAGTTAACTTTTCACTCTCTGTGATAATGAAGCTGATACAGTGCCTTGCAAAAGTATTCATCCCCCTTGGCGTTTTTCCTATTTTGTTGCAATACAACCTGTAATTTAAATGGATTTTTATTTGGATTTCATGTAAATGACATACACAAAATAGTCCAAATTGGTGAAGTGAAATGAAAAAAATAACTTGTTTCAAAAAATTCAAAAATATAAATAACGGAAAAGTGGTGCGTGCATATGTATTCACCCCCTTTGCTATGAAGCCCCTAAATAAGATCTGGTGCAACCAATTACCTTCAGAAGTCACATAATTAGTTAAATAAAGTCCACCTGTGTGCAATCGAAGTGTCACATGATCTCAGTATATATACACCTGTTCTGAAAGGCCCCAGAGTCTGCAACACCACTAAGCAAGGGGGACCTCCAAGCAAGCGGCACCATGAAGACCAAGGAGCTCTCCAAACAGGTCAGGGACAAAGTTGTGGAGAAGTACAAATCAGGGTTGGGTTATGAAAAAATATCCGAAACTTTGAACATTCCACGGAGCACCATTAAATCCATTATTAAAAAATGGAAAGAATATGGCCCCACAACAAACCTGCCAAGAGAGGGCCGCCCACCAAAACTCACGGACCAGGCAAGGAGGGCATTAATCAGAGAGGCAACAAAGAGACCAAAGATAACACTGAAGGAGCTGCAAAGCTCCACAGCGGAAATTGGAGTATCTGTCCATAGGACCACTTTAAGCCGTACACTCCACAGAGCTGGGCTTTACGGAAGAGTGGCCAGAAAAAAGCCATTGCTTAAAGAAAAAAATAAGCAAACACGTTTGGTGTTCGCCAAAAGGCATGAGGAAGATTCCCCAAACATATGGAAGAAGGTACTCTGGTCAGATGAGACTAAAATTGAGCTTTTTGGCCATCAAGGAAAACGCTATGTCTGGCGCAAACCCAACACCTCTCATCACCCCGAGAACACCACTGTTTTTCATTGGCAGGGACTGGGAAACTGTTCAGAATTGAAGGAATGATGGATGGCGCTAAATACAAGGAAATTCTTGAGGGAAACCTGTTTCAGTCTTCCAGAGATTTGAGACTCAGACAGAGGTTCTCCTTCCAGCAGGACAATGACCCTAAGCATACTGCTAAAGCAACACTTGAGTGGTTTAAGGGGAAACATTGAAATGTCTTGGAATGGCCTAGTCAACGCCTAGACCTCAATCCAATTGAGAATCTGTGGTATGACTTAAAGATTGCTGTACACCAGCGGAAGCCATCCAACTTGAAGGAGCTGGAGCAGTTTTGCCTTGAAGAATGGGCAAAAATCCCATTGGCTAGATGTGCCAAGCTTATAGAGACATACCCCAATAGACTTGCAGCTGTAATTGCTACAGAAGGTGGCTCTATAAAGTATTGACTTTGGGGGGGTGAATAGTTATGCACGCTCAAGTTTTCTGTTTTTTGGTCTTATTTCTTGTTTGTTTCACAAAACAAATTATTTTGCATCTTCAAAGTGGTCGGCATGATGGGTAAATCAAATGATACAAACCAATAAAAAAGGCAACAAAATCGGAAAAATGCCAACGGGGGTGAATACTTTCGCAAGCCACTGTATATGTTTTTGCTGTTTGTTCTTTGTTATATGGCAAAAAGATTGGAGAAGTGGTTTACCCATACATCTCTGTTTTGGATAGATAGCTCTTCGTGTTGTTGTTTGTTTAGTGTTTTCCAATTTTCCCAGAAGTGGTTAGAGTCTATGGATTCTTCAATTACATTGAGCTGATTTCTGACATGCTGTTCCTTCTTTTTTCATATTGTATTTCTGTATTGTTTTAGTGATTCACCATAGTGAAGGCGTAGGCTCAGGTTTTCTGGGTCTCTATGTTTTTGCAACAAAATAGGGAAAATGCCGAGGGGGTGAATACTTTCGCAAGCCACTGTATTTCTACTGTGTGTCTGTGATTCATCATCAGCTTAGTCAATCCCTCCAACTATCTTATCATTATGATCTATGTTCAATCAATATCCGAACTTAAACAACAAAGACGGATAATCATTTCTACTGCGTGATTTTTCCAGTTCCTCCACAATATGTAATTAATTAACAGAAACGTGTGGGCGTGGAGAGGGGCTGTAACAGGATACATGTGCTAGAGGTTTTCAAAAATAAAAGCTGTGTGACTATTACAATTAACTGACCATCTCTCCAGGTAGCTAGCTTTCTCCAGGTTAGTTATAATGAGGGCCACCAACAGGTAACGTTAGCTAGTTAGCTAGTTAGCTAGCTGCTTCCTTCAATGCTTGGTGGATTACTGACAGACAACATAGGGAGCCACCAAGCATCGCGCTAAAGACTAAAACTAGCATGCATGTCTTTTGGACCTCATAACTTTTTCCTCCCGCCTCTCCTCCCGCCTCCCCTCTCCCCCGCATCCACTCTCCTCTCCTCTCCTCTCCTCTCCTCTCCTCTCCTCTCCTCTCCTCTCCTCTCCTCTCCTCTCCTCTCCTCTCCTCTCCTCTCCTCTCCTCTCCTCTCCTCTCCTCTCCTCTCCTCTCCTCTCCTCTCCTCTCCTCTCCCCTCTGTGTGAGTCCTCCTACCATGTCCAGCTGTGTGTGTACTTTGTGTAGCTCCTGTAGTTGGTCTCTGAGTTGTGATGCAATATTCAGACCCCTTGACTTTTTCCACATTTAGTGGATTAAATATCTTTTTCCCCCTCATTTAGACATTTTTGCAAATGTATTAAAAATAACAAACTGAAAAAAATAACAATTACATAAGTATTCAGACCTTTTACTCAGTACTTTGTTGAAGCACCTTTGGCAGCGATTACAGCATTGATTCTTCTTGGGTATGACGCTACAAGCTTGGCACACCTGTATTTGGGGAGTTTCTCCCATTCTTCTCTGCAGATCCTCTCAAGCTCTGTCATGTTGGATGGGGAGCGTCGCTGCAAAGCGATTTTCAGATCTCTCCAAAGATGTTAGATCGGGTTCAAGTCCGGGCTCTGGCTGGGCCACTCAAGGACATTCGGAGACTTGTCCCGAAGCCACTCTTGCGTTGTCTTGGCTGCAGGGTCGTTGTCCTGTTGGAATGTGAATCTTCGCCCCAGTCTGAGGTCCTGAGCGCTCTGGAGCAGGTTTTCATCAATGATCTCTCTGTACTTTGCTCCATTCATCTTTCCCTTGATCCTGACTAGTCTCTCAGTCCCTGCCGCTGAAAAACATCCCCACAGCATGATGCTGCCACCACCATGCTTCACCGTAGGAATGGTGGCAGGTTTCCTCCAGAGGTGACGCTTGGCAATCAAGCCAAAGAGTTCAATCTTGGTTTCATCAGACCAGAGAATCTTTGTTTCTCATGGTCTGAGAGTCCTTTCGGTGCCTTTTGGAAATCTCCAAGCGGGCTGTCATGTG
The DNA here is from genome assembly GCA_902810595.1 of Coregonus sp. 'balchen'. NCBI lineage: Eukaryota > Metazoa > Chordata > Actinopteri > Salmoniformes > Salmonidae > Coregonus > Coregonus sp. 'balchen'. Next base: position 32,912,467 of record LR778291.1, read on the forward strand.
CCTTTTACTGAGGAATGGCTCCCGTCTGGCCACTCTACCATAAAGGCCTGATTGGTGGAGTGCTGCAGAGATGGTTGTCCATCTGGAAGGTTCTCCCATTTCCACAGAGGGACTCTGGAGCTCTGTCAGAAAATAATGGCGGCCACTGTGCTTTGGGGGCCTTCAATGCTGTAGAAATGTTTTGGTACCCTTCCCCAGATCTGTGCCTCGACACAATCCTGTCTCTGAGCTCTACGGACAATTCCTTCGACCTCATGGCTTGGTTTTTGTTCTGACATGCACTGTCAACTCTGAGACCTTATATAGACAGGTGTGTGCCTTTCCAGATCATGTCCAATCAATTGAATTTGCCACAGGTGGACTCCAATCAAGTTGTAGAAACATCTCAAGGATGATCAATGGAAACTGAATGCACCTGAGGTCAATTTCGAGTCTCATAGCAATGGGTCTGAATACTTATGTAAATAAGGTATTTCTGTTTTTTATTTTTTGCTAACATTTCTAAAAGCCTTTTTTTGCTTTGTCATTATGGGGTATTGTGTGTATATTGATGAGGCTGTAACGTAACAAAATGTGGAAGAAGTCAAGGGGTCTGAATTTCCAAATCACTGTGTTTGTACAGTGGGGGAAAAAAGTATTTAGTCAGCCACCAATTGTGCAAGTTCTCCCACTTAAAAAGATGAGAGAGGCCTGTAATTTTCATCATAGGTACACGTCAACTATGACAGACAAAATGAGAAAAGAAAATCCAGAAAATCACATTGTATGATTTTTAATGATTTTATTTGCAAATTATGGTGGAAAATAAGTATTTGGTCAATAACAAAAGTTTCTCAATACTTTGTTATATACCTTTTGTTGGCAATGACACAGGTCAAACGTTTTCTGTAAGTCTTCACAAGGTTTTCACACACTGTTGCTGGTATTTTGGCCCATTCCTCCATGCAGATCTCCTCTAGAGCAGTGATGTTTTGGGGCTGTCGCTGGGCAACACAGACTTTCAACTCCCTCCAAAGATTTTCTATGGGGTTGAGATCTGGAGACTGGCTAGGCCACTCCAGGACCTTGAAATGCTTCTTACGAAGCCACTCCTTCGTTGCCCGGGCGGTGTGTTTGGGATCATTGTCATGCTGAAAGACCCAGCCACGTTTCATCTTCAATGCCCTTGCTGATGGAAGGAGGTTTTCACTCAAAATCTCACGATACATGGCCCCATTCATTCTTTCCTTTACACGGATCAGTCGTCCTGGTCCCTTTGCAGAAAAATAGCCCCAAAGCATGATGTTTCCACCCCCATGCTTCACAGTAGGTATGGTGTTTAGTGGGGCGGCAGGTAGCTTAGTGGTTAAGAGCGTTGTGCCAGTAACCGAAAGGTCGCTGGTTCTAATCCCCGAGCCGACTAGGTGAAAAATCTGTCGATGTGTCCTTGAGCAAGGCACTTAACCCTAATTGCTCATGTAAGTCGCTCTGGATAAGAGCGTCTGCTAAATGACGTAAATGTAAATGTGTTCTTTGGATGCAACTCAGCATTCTTTGTCCTCCAAACACGACGAGTTGAGTTTTTACCCAAAAGTTCTATTTTGGTTTCATCTGACCATATGACATTCTCCCAATCCTCTTCTGGATCATCCAAATGCACTCTAGCAAACTTCAGACGGGCCTGGACATGTACTGGCTTAAGCAGGGGGACACGTCTGCACTGCAGGATTTGAGTCCCTGGCGGCGTAGTGTGTTACTGATGGTAGGCTTTGTTACTTTGGTCCCAGCTCTCTGCAGGTCATTCACTAGGTCCCCCCGTGTGGTTCTGGGATTTTTGCTCACCGTTCTTGTGATCATTTTGACCCCACAGGGTGAGATCTTGCGTAGAGCCCCAGATCGAGGGAGATTATCAGTGGTCTTGTATGTCTTCCATTTCCTAATAATTGCTCCCACAGTTGATTTCTTCAAACCAAGCTGCTTACCTATTGCAGATTCAGTCTTCCCAGCCTGGTGCAGGTCTACAATTTTGTTTCTGGTGTCCTTTGACAAGTCTTTGGTCTTGGCCATAGTGGAGTTTGGAGTGTGACTGTTTGAGGTTGTGGACAGGTGTCTTTTATACTGATAACAAGTTCAAACAGGTGCCATTAATACAGGTATAGAGTGGAGGACAGAGGAGCCTCTTAAAGAAGAAGTTACAGGTCCGTGAGAGCCAGAAATCTTGCTTGTTTGTAGGTGACCAAATACTTATTTTCCACCATAATTTGCAAATAAATTCATTAAAAATCCTACAATGTGATTTTCTGGAAATGTTTTTCTCAATTTGTCTGTCATAGTTGACGTGTACCTATGATGAAAATTACAGGCCTCTCATCTTTTTAAGTGGGAGAACTTGCACAATTGGTGGCTGACTAAATTCTTTTTTCCCCCACTGTATATACAGAACCAGTCAAAAGTTTGGACACACCTACTCATTCAAGGGTTTTTCTTTATTTTTTACTATTTTCTACATTGTAGAATAATGCCAAGAGCGTATCAAGCTGCCATCAAGGCAAAGGGTGGCTACTTTGAAGAATCTAAAATCTAAAATATATTTTCATTTGTTTAACACTTTTTTGGTTACTACATGATTCCATATGTGTTATTTCATAGTTTTGATGTCTTCACTACTATTCTACAATGTAGAAAATAGTAAAAATAAAGAAAAAACGTTAAATGAGTAGGTGTGTCCAAACTTTTGACTGGTACTGCATGTTGACACATGAACTGCAGGCTGCCGGAATATGCTGAGGTTGTACAGCCACTCTCTGACCACAAGATGGCGATGAATGACAAGATACAAATCAAATCAAATCAAATTTTATTTGTCACATACACGTGTTTAGCAGATGTTATAGCGGGTGTAGCAAAATGCTTGTGCTTCTAGCTCCGACAGTGCAGTAATATCTAACAAGTAGTATCTAACAATTTCACAACATATACCCAATAAACACAAAACTAGTAAGGAATGGAATTTAAGTAAATATACATATATGGACAAGCAATGACAGAGCGGCATGGACTAAGATACAGTAGAATATTATAGAATAGAATGCAGTAAATACATATGAGATAAGTAGTGTAAGATATGTAAACATTATTAAAGTGACTAGTGTTCCATTTCTTAAAGTGGCCAGTGATTTCAATAGGCAGCAGCAGCCTCTAATATGCTAGTGATGGCTATTTAACAGTCTGATGGCCTTGAGATAGAAGCTGTTTTTCATTCTCTCGGTCCCAGCTTTGATGCACCTGTACTGACCTCGCCTTCTGGATGATAGGGGGGTGAACAGGCTGTGGCTCGGGTGGTTGATGTCCTTGATGATCTTTTTGGCCATCCTGTGACATTGGGTGCTGTAGGTGTCCTGGAGGGCAGGTAGTGTGCCCCCGGTGATGCGTAAGGCAGACCGCACCACCCTCTGGAGAGCCCTGCGGTTGCGGGCGGTGCAGTTGCCGTACCAGGCGGTGATACAGCCCGACAGGATGCTCTCAATTGTGCATCTGTAAAAGTTTGTAAGGTTTTAGGTGCCAAGCCGAATTTCTTCAGCCTCCTGAGGTTGAAGAGGCTCTGTTGTGCCTTCTTCACCACACTGTCTGCGTGGGTGGACCATTTCAGTTTGTCGGTGATGTGTACGCCAAGGAACTTGAAGTTTTCCACCTTCTCCACTGCGGTCCCGTCGATGTGGATAGGGGGGTGCACCCTCTGCTGTTTCCTGAAGTCCACGATCATCTCCTTTGTTTTGTTGACGTTGAGTGAGAGGTTATTTTCCTGGCACCACACTCCCAGAGCCCTCACCTCCTCCCTGTAGGCGGTCTCGTCATTGTTGGTAATCAAGCCTACTACTGTTGTGTCGTCTGCAAACTTGATGATTGAGTTGGAGGCGTGCTTGGCCACGCAGTCATGGGTGAACAGGGAGTATTTACATTACATTTAACATTTTAGTCATTTAGCAGACGCTCTTATCCAGAGCGACTTACAGTTAGTGAATACATTTTTATTTTATTTTTATTTTTATTTTGTATATACTGGCTCCTCATGGGAATCGAACCCACAACCCTGGCGTTGCAAACGCCATGCTCTATCAACTGAGCTACATCCCTGCCGGCCATTCCCTCCCCTACCCTGGACGACGCTGGGCCAATTGTGCGCCGCCCATGAGTCTCCCGGTCGCGGCCGGCTGCGACAGAGCCTGGATTCGAACCAGGATCTCTAGTGGCACAGTTAGCACTGCGATGCAGTGCCTTAGACCACTGCGCCACTCAGGAGCAGTGGAGGGGACTGAGCACGCACCCTTGTGGGGCCCCAGTGTTGAGGATCAGCGAAGTGGAGATGTTGTTTCCTACCTTCACCACCTGGGGGAGGCCCGTCAGGAAGTCCAGGACCCAGTTGCACAGGGTGGTGTTCAAACCCAGGGCCTCAAGCTTAATGATGAGCTTGGAGGGTACTATGGTGTTGAATGCTGAGCTATAGTCAATGAACAGCATTCTTACATAGGTATTCCTCTTGTCCAGATGGGATAGGGCAGTGTGCAGTGTGATGGCGATTGCATCGTCTGTGGATCTATTGGGGCGCTAAGCAAATTGAAGTAGGTCTAGGGTGACAGGTAAGGTCGAGGTGATATGATCCTTGACTAGTCTCTCAAAGCACTTCATTATGACAGAGGTGAGTGCTACAGGGCGATAGTCATTTAGTTCAGTTACCTTTGCTTTCTTGGGTACAGGAACAATGGTGGCCATCTTGAAGCATGTGGGAACAGCAGACTGGGAAAGGGAGAGATTGAATATGTCCATAAACACACCAGCCAGCTGGTCTGCGCATGCTCTGAGGACGTGGCTAGGGTTGCCGTCTGGGCCTGCAGCCTTGTGGGGGTTAACATGCTTAAATGTCTTAATCACGTCGGCCATGGAGAAGGAGAGGCCACAGTCCTTGGTAGTGGGCCTCGTCAGTGGCACTGTGTTATCCTCAAAGTGGGCGAAGAAGCTGTTTAGCTTGTCTGGAAGCGAGACGTTGGTATCGGCGACGTGGCTGGTTTTCCTTTTGTAGTCCGTGATTGTCTGTAGACCCTGCCACATACGTTTCGTGTCTGAGCTGTTGAATTGCGACTCCACTTTGTCTCTATACTGATGTTTTGCCAGTTTAATTGCCTTGCGGAGTGAGTAGCTACGTTGTTTGTATTCTGCCATATTCCCAGTCACCTTGCCATGGTTAAATGCGGTGGTTCGCGCTTTTGCGAATGCTGCCATCTATCCACGGTTTCTGGTTAGGGAAGGTTTTAATAGTCACAGTGGGCACAACATCACCTATACACTTCCTGATAAACTCAGTCACCGTTTCAGTGTATTGGTCTAAATTATTTTCGGAAGCTACCCGGAACATATTCCAGTCCGCGCGATCAAAGCAATCTTGAAGTGTGGATTCCGATTAGTCAGACCAGCGTTGAATAGTCCTTAGCACGGGTACTTCCTGTTTGAGTTTCTGCCTATATGAAGGGAGAAGCAAAATGGAGTCGTGGTCAGATTTGCCGAAAGGAGGGCGGGGGAGGGCCTTATAACCATCCCGGAAGTTCGAATAGCAATGGTCGAGGATTTTGGCAGCGCGAATACAACAGTCGATATGTTGATAGAACTTCGGCAGCCTAGTCCTCAAATTTGCTTTGTTAAAATCCCCGGCTACAATAAATGCAGCCTCAGGATATGTGATTTCCAGTTTGCATAAAGTCCAGTGAAGTTCTTTGAGGGCCGTCGTGGTATCGGTTTGAGGGGGGATATACACGACCGTGACTATAACCGAAGAAAATTCTCTTGGGAGATAATACGGTCGGCATTTGATTGTGAGATATTCTAGGTCGGGTGAACAAAAGAACTCGAGTTCCTGTATGTTACTACAATTACACCATGAGTCGTTAATCATGAAACACAAACCACCCTTCTGCTTCCCGGAGAGATATTTATTCCTGTCTGCACGATGAACTGAGAACCCATCTGGCTGGACCGATTCCGACAGAATATCCCAAGAGAGCCATGTTTCAGGCCTTGATGTCTCTGGAAAGAAATCCTTGCTCGGAGTTCGTCGACTTTGTTAACCAGAGACTGAACATTAGCGAGTAATATACTTGGAAGTGATGGGTGGTGTGCGTACCAGCAGGCCGCTCCAAGTGCCTCTCCTCCGCCGGCGATGTTTTGGGTCAGCCGCTGGAATCAGTTCAGTTGCCCTGGGGAGAGCAAAAAAGGATCTGCTTCGGGAAAGTCGTATTCCTGGTCGTAATGCTGGTGCGTTACCGCCGCTCTGATATCCAATAGTTTTCCCCGGCTGTTTGTAATGATTCAAAACACTTTCTGAGCTAATAATGTAAAAAAAAATGAATTAAAAAAAATAAATACTGCAAAGTTTCCTAAGAGCTAGTCGCGAGGCCATCTTAGTCGGCGCCAGATACAGTGGACTCCCGGGGGATTCAAGGAGAAACAGTGGATTATGCATTAACTACGGCTGCCACTACCCTAGAGAGTGCTAAATTACCACTAAATCTGTCAGCCAAAGGTGCAGAATTGTTTGCTCTCACTAGAGCATGCATTTTGGCTTTGGAATTGAATTTCAGTGAACCAAATTCAATTTAAAATAGGCCTGGAATTAGTTAACTGATTGATCTGAGAGTTGACTGCTGTTAAGAAATTTAGATACTGTTAAAGAACTAAACAAATAAGGAGGGGTACCCCATGAATTAATGTGTGGATGTACACAATAATAGAATGATTGTGAATGAATGATTGAATAATGATGAACTGTTTAACACATTTTTCTTAAGGACAGGTCAAATACCTGTGAAGTACACTGCTGGAATGGCTGAGATTATGGTATAATTGTTTTATATTATGAATTATTACTTACATGCTTACTTGTAATTTTGTATTTGGTTGAGATTAGTCTCAAAGGGGAGGAATATGGTGGCAAGATGACAAACTCTGTTATATACATGCGCTGTATGAGCCTTAAACCTGTACATTTCCACTGTCTGGTTCTCTCATGGAAGAAGAAGCCAGTGTTTTTCCTCTCATTTCTGAGGAACTTAGTCACATGGCCAAAGACAAAGGGCCGTCTGAGAGTAACCGGTTTTTGGTCCATCCTTTTGGTAGCTGTGTGGAGATATGAAGAGAACACAGGCTGGCTTGAGCAGCAGCGACAATTCTATCAGCAGAAAGGAGAAACTAAACTGGCGTTATCACTGGTTTGTACGCTTTGTTCCCACCATGATCGCACACACCTGCTAAACTGCCACGTAAACAGAGGTTCTATTTTCCTATAAAGGCTGCGACCCAATTCTTGTTTGTTGGGCTCTTAACGCTGCATTGTTGAGTGGATTGTTAACCAGCTCCAGATTTGCAAATCTTAAAATAAAAAGTTGTTGTTTTGAAGAATCTGCAGTCCCTCTTCCTTTTGATTAGAATTTCCACGACAAACAGAATACATGACATGACCTATTAGAACAGAATACATGACATGACCTATTAGAACAGAATACATGACATGACCTATTAGAACAGAATACATGACATGACCTATTAGAACAGAATACATGACATGACCTATTAGAACAGAATACATGACATGACCTATTAGAACAGAATACATGACATGACCTATTAGAACATAATACATGACATGACCTATTAGAACAGAATACATGACATGACCTATTAGAACAGAATACATGACATGACCTATTAGAACAGAATACATGACATGACCTATTAGAACAGAATACATGACATGACCTATTAGAACAGAATACATGACATGACCTATTAGAACAGAATACATGACATGACCTATTAGAACAGAATACATGACATGACCTATTAGAACAGAATACATGACATGACCTATTAGAACATAATACATGACATGACCTATTAGAACAGAATACATGACATGACCTATTAGAACAGAATACATGACATGACCTATTAGAACAGAATACATGACATGACCTATTAGAACAGAATACATGACATGACCTATTAGAACAGAATACATGACATGACCTATTAGAACAGAATACATTCTTGAAATGGAATCTGGGAACAAATTTGAAAGTGTCAACTTTTAATGCAAAAGGGTCCATCCTATTAGAAGGGGAGAAAGAGAGTCCTTTACTCAGGACTGACACTTGGGCATCAGCGAGAGGCCCTGGTTATATGTTGATCACCCAAAGTTCTTGTTGTGGTACTGACTGGACCTCCTCAGGTGGGCTGGGGGTGGATGTCCTCCCCCTCGAGCCCTGCCTCGTCCTCTAGGCGCCGGTTGCCTCGCGCCCCTAAAAAAACGGGATTGGTTTGGGAGGTATCAGAACCACTATGCTCTGAACCATCTTGCTCATCTGGTCATAGGGGGGCGGAACCTGGAGTTGAATCTCACTCCTCTGCCTTGCCAGTCATAGATGGTGCCATCTAGGTAGTCCCTTGTGTCTCGTTCGTATTTCTGTAGTTTGTGACACTTCAGGTTGTTTTGGAATGCAGTGAAAGATGTGGATATCTCATTGGAGTGTGTCAAAATGTTGGATTTTCATTTTGAGTCTACTGATTTAGGACCAGTTTTGACTTTTAGATCACAATGAATAACATACATGGGCAGGCATGGGGACCTGATCCCAGATCAGGACCTGATCCCAGATCAGCACTCAGATGTTTGACACATACAGGGTCTGTACTAACATGATCAAACACAATATAATTATAATTTAGTATGAAAGGAGAAAGATGGAGGCAATAATATGAGAAAGAAGAGAGAGAGAAGAGGAGGAGGAGAAGAAGAGGAGGAGAAGAGGGGTAGAAGAGGGGGATGAGACATTGACCTAAGATGGCGCCGACAGAGAGGGCCGCCTCGCTTCTAGTTCTTAGGAAACTTTGCAGTATTTTGTTTTTTTATATATTATTTCTTACATTGTTAGCCCAGAAAATGGTATGTGTTATTACGTACAGCTAGGAAGAACTATTGGATATCAGAGCGGCAGTGACTCACCAGCATCACGACCAGGAATACGACTTTCCCGAAGAGGATCCTTTGTTCGTACCACCCAGGGCAATTGAACTGATTCCAGAGGCCGACCCAAAACAACGCCGGCGTTGAAGAGGTACTCGCAGCGGCCTTCTGGTCCGACTTAGGAGGCGCGCACACCATCCACCGCTTCAATCAAATACAGACCATATTATCTCCCAAGAGAATTCTCTTTGGTTATAGTCACGGCCGTGTATATCCCCCCTCAAGCCGATACCACGACGGTCCTCAAGGAACTTCACTGGACTTTATGCAAACTGGAAACCAAATATCCTGAGGCTGCATTTATTGTAGCTGGGGATTTTAATAAAGCAACTTGAGAAAAAGGCTGTCTAAATTCCATCAGAATATCGACTGTAGTGCTCGCGCTACGAAAACACTAGACCACTGTTATTCCAACTTCCGTGATGCTTACAAGGCCCTACCCCCACCCTCCTTTCGGCAAATCTGACCACGACTCCATTTTGCTCCTCCCTTCCTATAGGCAGAAACTCAAACAAGAAGTACCCCTGCTAAGGACTATTCAACGCTGGTCTGACCAATCGGAATCCACGCTTCAAGATCGTTTTGATCACGCGGACTGGGATATGTTTCGGGTATCTTCCAAGAATAATATCGACGTCTACGCTGATTCGGTGAGTGAGTTTATTAGGAAGTGTATAGGAGATGTTGTACCCGCTGTGACTATTAAAACCTACCCTAACCAGAAACCGTGGCAGCATTCGTGCAAAACTGAAAGCGCGAATCACCGCATTTAACCATGACAAGGTGACTGGGAATATGGCAGAATACAAACAGTCCAGTTATTCCCTCCGTAAGGCAATCAAACAGGCAAAACATCAGTACAGAGACAGAGTGGAGTCGCAATTCAACGGCTCAGACACGAGACGTATGTGGCAGGGACTCCAGACAATCACGGACTACAAAGGGAAAACCAGCCACGTCGCGAACACCGACGTCTTGCTTCCAGACAAACTAAACACCTTCTTTGCCTGCTTTGAGGATAACACAGTGCCACCGACGCGGCCCAAGGACTTTGGGCTCTCTTTCTCCGTGGCCCCGCCCTGTGCAATTGGGTCCTGGACTTCCTGACGGGCCGCCCCCAGGTGGTGAAGGTAGGAAACAACACCTCCACTTCGCTGATCCTCAACACTGGGGCCCCAGAAGGGTGCGTGCTAAGCCCCCTCCTGTACTCCCTGTTCACCCATGACTGCGTGGCCAAGCACGCCTCCAACTCAATCATTAAGTTTGCAGACAACACAACAGTAGTAATCTTGATTACCAACAACGACGAGACAGCCTACAGGGAGGAGGTGAGGGCTCTGGGAGTGTGGTGCCAGGAAAATAACCTCTCACTCAACGTCAACAAAACAAAGGAGATGATCGTGGATTTCAGGAAACAGCAGAGGGAGCACCCCCCTATCCACATCGACGGGACAGCAGTGGAGAAGGTGGAAAGTTTTAAGTTCCTCGGCGTACACATCACTGACAAACTGAAATGGTCCACCCACACAGACAGTGTGGTGAAGAAGGCTCAACAACCTCAGGAGGCTGAAGAAATGTTCCTTGTCACCTTAAACCCTCACAAACGTTTACAGATGCACCATTGAGAGCATCTTGTCGGGCTGTATCACCGCCTGGTATGGCAACTGCACCGCCCACAACCGCAGGGCTCTCCAGAGGGTGGTGCGGTCTGCACAACGCATCAACGGGGGCAAACTACCTGCCCTCCAGGACACCCACAGCACCCGATGTCACAGGAAGGCCAAAAAGATCATCAAGGACACTTTAATAAATGGAACACTAGTCACTTTAATAATGTCACTTTAATAATGTTTACATATCTTGCAATAACATCTGCTAAACACGTGTGACCAATACAATTTGATTTGATTTGATTTGAAATGTTACTATTATAGAGCAGGTGATGAATAAAGAGAAATGTTACTATTATAGAGCAGGTGATGAATATAGAGAAATGTTACTATTATAGAGCAGGTGATGAATATAGAGAAATGTTACTATTATAGAGCAGGTGATGAATATAGAGAAATGTTACTATTATAGAGCAGGTGATGAATATAGAGAAATGTTACCATTATAGAGCAGGTGATGAATATAGAGAAATGTTACTATTATAGAACAGGTGATGAATAAAGAGAAATGTTACTATTATAGAGCAGGTGATGAATATAGAGAAATGTTACTATTATAGAGCAGGTGATGAATATAGAGAAATGTTACTCTTATAGAGCAGGTGATGAATATAGAGAAATGTTACTATTATAGAGCAGGTGATGAATATAGAGAAATGTTACTATTATAGAGCAGGTGATGAATAAAGTGCTCAGCATATGTGGGAACTCCTTCAAGACTATTGGAAAAGCTTTCCATGTGAAGCTGGTTTAGAGTGTGCAAAGCTGCCTGTCTCTCTCTTCTCTCTAGACCCCCTTCTTCTGTCAATATAGATTTTATAAGGCCGTATATTTTCCCCCCAAAACTACTTTCCATCAATTTGTATAGCAGGCCCTCATGCCATATTGAGTTAAAAGCTTTTTTGAAGTCAACAAAGCATGAGAAGACTTTGCCTTTGTTTTGGTTAGTTTGTTTTTCAATTAGGGTGTGCAGCGTGAATACGTGGTCTGTCGTATGGTAATTTGGTAAAAAGCCAATTTGACTTTTGCTCAGTACATTGTTTTCACTGAGGAAATGAAAATGCCGAGCCCTCTCTCTATCTCTCTCTCCCTGTCTCTCTCTTTCTCTCTCTTTCTCTCTCTTTTTCTCTCTTTCTCTCTCTTTCTCTCGTTCTCTATCTCTGAACCTCCCTGTCTCTCTCTTTTTGTCTCACTTCTTTCTGTCTCTCTCTTCTCTCTAGGCCCCCTGCTTCTGTCACCCACAACTTTCACACCTCTCAGTCCTTCTCAGCAGAGAGGAAGTATAGATGGGTAGAGAGGAGAGGTGGGGGTGGGGTGGGGTATTGGGATGGACAGGCTACAAGTCACTAGAGTTTAGAGAGAGTTAGTGATCAACACGTTGAGATGGAAGGCACATGTCTTCTACTCTGTGAGTTTAATATTATCTATATGGTTTAATATCTATATGGTTTAATATCTATATAATTTAATATCTATATAGTTTAATATCTACATATTTTAATATCTATATAGTTTAATATCTACATGGTGTAATATCTATATGGTTTAATAATTGTATGGTTTGATATCTGTATGGTTTAATATTTATATCATTTAATATCTGTTGGGTTTATTATCTGTATGGTTTAACATATGTTTGGTTTGATATCTATATAGTTTGATAACTATATAATTTAATATCTGTATGGTTTAATATCTGTATGGTTTAATATCTTTATAGTTTAATATCTTTATGGTTTAATATCTATATAGTTTAATATCTATATGGTTTAATATCTGTATGGTTTAATATCTATATAGTTTAAAATCTCTATGGTTTAATATCTGTATGGTTTAATATCTATATAGTTTAATATCTGTATAGTTTAATATCTATATGGTTTAATATCTGTATAGTTTAATATCTAAATGGTTTAATATCTATGTGGTTTAAAATGTATATCGTTTATCTGTACAGTTTAATATCTGTATAGTTTAACATCTATGTTTAATAAATACATGGCTTTATATCTATATGGTTTAATATACAGTGGGGGAAAAAAGTATTTAGTCAGCCACCAATTGTGCAAGTTCTCCCACTTAAAAAGATGAGAGAGGCCTGTAATTTTCATCATAGGTACACGTCAACTATGACAGACAAAATGAGAAAAATAAATCCAGAAAATCACATTGTAGGATTTTTAATTAATTTATTTGCAAATTATGGTGGAAAATAAGTATTTGGTCACCTACAAACAAGCAAGATTTCTGGCTCTCACAGACCTGTAACTTCTTCTTTAAGAGGCTCCTCTGTCCTCCACTCGTTACCTGTATTAATGTCACCTGTTTGAACTTGTTATCAGTATAAAAGACACCTGTCCACAACCTCAAACAGTCACACTCCAAACTCCACTATGGCCAAGACCAAAGAGCTGTCAAAGGACACCAGAAACAGAATTGTAGACCTGCACCAGGCTGGTAAGACTGAATCTGCAATAGGTAAGCAGCTTGGTTTGAAGAAATCAATTGTGGGAGCAATTATTAGGAAATGGAAGACATACAAGACCACTGATAATCTCCCTCGATCTGGGGCTCCACGCAAGATCTCACCCCGTGGGGTCAAAATGATCACAAGAATGGTGAGCAAAAATCCCAGAACCACACGGGGGGACCTAGTGAATGACCTGCAGAGAGCTGGGACCAAAGTAACAAAGCCTACCATCAGTAACACACTACGCCGCCAGGGACTCAAATCCTGCAGTGCAAGACGTGTCCCTCTGCTTAAGCCAGTACATGTCCAGGCCCGTCTGAAGTTTGCTAGAGTGCATTTGGATGATCCAGAAGAGGATTGGGAGAATGTCATATGGTCAGATGAAACCAAAATAGAACTTTTTGGTAAAAACTCAACTCGTCGTGTTTGGAGGACAAAGAATGCTGAGTTGCATCCAAAGAACACCATACCTACTGTGAAGCATGGGGGTGGAAACATCATGCTTTGGGGCTGTTTTTCTGCAAAGGGACCAGGACGACTGATCCGTGTAAAGGAAAGAATGAATGGGGCCATGTATCGTGAGATTTTGAGTGAAAACCTCCTTCCATCAGCAAGGACATTGAAGATGAAACGTGGCTAGGTCTTTCAGCATGACAATGATCCCAAACACACCGCCCGGGCAATGAAGGAGTGTCTTCGTAAGAAGCATTTCAAGGTCCTGGAGTGGCCTAGCCAGTCTCCAGATCTCAACCCCATAGAAAATCTTTGGAGGGAGTTGAAAGTCCGTGTTGCCCAGCGACAGCCCCAAAACATCACTCCTCTAGAGGAGATCTGCATGGAGGAATGGGCCAAAATACCAGCAACAGTGTGTGAAAACCTTGTGAAGACTTACAGAAAACGTTTGACCTGTGTCATTGCCAACAAAGGGTATATAACAAAGTATTGAGAAACTTTTGTTATTGACCAAATACTTATTTTCCACCATAATTTGCAAATAAATTCATTAAAAATCCTACAATGTGATTTTCTGGATTTTTTTTTCTCATTTTGTCTGTCATAGTTGACGTGTACCTATGATGAAAATTACAGGCCTCTCTCATCTTTTTAAGTGGGAGAATTTGCACAATTGGTGGCTGACTAAATACTTTTTTTCCCCACTGTATATATGGTTTAATATCTACATTGTTAAATATCTATATAGATTAATATCTGTATGGTTTAATATCTATATGGTTTAATGTCTGTATGGTTTAGTATCTGTATGGTTTCATATCTATATATTTTTATATCTTTATGTTTTAATTTCTGTATGGTTTAAAATCTATATGGTTTAATATCTGTAGGGTTTAATATCTATATGGTTTAATATCTATATGGTTTAAAATCTATATGGTTTAATATCTGTATGGTTTAATATCTATATAGTTTAGTATCTGTATAGTTTAACATCTGTGTGGTTTAAAATCTGTATAGTTTAATATTTATATGGTTTATTTCCATGTGGTTTAATATCTATATGGTCAAATATTTTTATGGTTTAATATCTATATAGTTTAATATCTGCATGGTTTCATATCTGTATAGTTTAATATCTATATGGTTTATTATCTATATGGTTTAATATCAGTATAGTTTAATAAATCCTTTAATAAATCCTTTAATAAGTGAAGGGGGTTCTATTCAAATTGAATTGTTTTAGTTTTAGTCATTCCATGGATCATCAAGCTATTTGATTTGGAATTTTAGGACCCCTGTCTGTGTAATAAAAAATAAAAAGTTAATTGATGTTATTTACTTTGGCATAGTACTATAACCCCTATAACATAACATATTCATAAATGTCAAAATAGAGTCAACAAAGAAATCATAAGTAATATGGTTTTGAAATGTCTATCCTATATCTAGGAGATATAGAAAGCCCAGGAAACTTTTTAGTTTTTTTGGACACATATTTAACAAACAAAAAAAATATTGGCTCAAAACTACCTCCATACTTCCATTCATTTGTATGGGTTACCTTCAGACGAGTCCAGTGGCACGTAGAGCAAAACACACTTTCCACTGCAGATACGGAATGCCGAAATGCAGTGAATTGTGACGCAGCAAAAAAAACAGATATCTCCTAAAACCGACGGATTTTGTTGGGGATTTTGTGTATTTATGTTAATTAGATTGACGCACGACTGTGTCAATACACTCATAAGGAAAATATTATCTGTGTTACTGCTCAGTGTTTACATCATGTACCATAATGATAGTTCTCTCTGTGTGTTTCAGTGCTGTTGAGGACACTGGTATACTCTAGCCTCGGACAAGGAGGAGGTGAGTACATTTCTCTATATTCATCACCTGCTCTATAATAGTAACATTTCTCTATATTCATCACCTGCTCTATAATAGTAACATTTCTCTATATTCATCACCTGTTCTATAATAGTAACATTTCTCTATATTCATCACCTGCTCTATAATAGTAACATTTCTCTATATTCATCACCTGCTCTATAATAGTAACATTTCTCTATATTCATCACCTGTTCTATAATAGTAACATTTCTCTATATTCATCACCTGCTCTATAATAGTAACATTTCTCTATATTCATCACCTGCTCTATAATAGTAACATTTCTCTTTATTCATCACCTGCTCTATAATAGTAACATTTCTCTTTATTCATCACCTGCTCTATAATAGTAACATTTCTCTATATTCATCACCTGTTCTATAATAGTAACATTTCTCTATATTCATCCCCTGTTCTATAATAGTAACATTTCTCTATATTCATCACCTGTTCTATAATAGTAACATTTCTCTATATTCATCACCTGTTCTATAATAGTAACATTTCTCTATATTCATCACCTGTTCTATAATAGTAACATTTCTCTATATTCATCACCTGCTCTATAATAGTAACATTTCTCTATATTCATCACCTGTTCTATAATAGTAACATTTCTCTATATTCATCACCTGTTCTATAATAGTAACATTTCTCTATATTCATCACCTGTTCTATAATAGTAACATTTCTCTATATTCATCACCTGCTCTATAATAGTAACATTTCTCTATATTCATCACCTGCTCTATAATAGTAACATTTCTCTATATTCATCACCTGTTCTATAATAGTAACATTTCTCTATATTCATCACCTGCTCTATAATAGTAACATTTCTCTATATTCATCACCTGCTCTATAATAGTAACATTTCTCTATATTCATCACCTGCTCTATAATAGTAACATTTCTCTATATTCATCACCTGTTCTATAATAGTAACATTTCTCTTTATTCATCACCTGTTCTATAATAGTAACATTTCTCTATATTCATCACCTGCTCTATAATAGTAACATTTCTCTATATTCATCACCTGCTCTATAATAGTAACATTTCTCTATATTCATCACCTGTTCTATAATAGTAACATTTCTCTATATTCATCACCTGCTCTATAATAGTAACATTTCTCTATATTCATCACCTGCTCTATAATAGTAACATTTCTCTATATTCATCACCTGCTCTATAATAGTAACATGTCTCTTTATTCATCAATCAATTTTCAATTTTTATTTTATATAGCCCTTCGTACATCAGCTAATATCTCGAAGTGCTGTACAGAAACCCAGCCTAAAACCCCAAACAGCTAGTAATGCAGGTGTAGAAGCACGGTGGCTAGGAAAAACTCCCTAGAAAGGCCAAAACCTAGGAAGAAACCTAGAGAGGAACCAGGCTATGAGGGGTGGCCAGTCCTCTTCTGGCTGTGCCGGGTGGAGATTATAACAGAACCATGCCAAGATGTTCAAAAATGTTCATAAGTGACAAGCATGGTCAAATAATAATCAGGAATAAATCTCAGTTGGCTTTTCATAGCCGATCATTAAGAGTTGAAAACAGCAGGTCTGGGACAGGTAGGGGTTCCATAACCGCAGGCAGAACAGTTGAAACTGGAATAGCAGCAAGGCCAGGCGGACTGGGGACAGCAAGGAGTCACCACGGCCGGTAGTCCCGACGTATGGTCCTAGGGCTCAGGTCTCTCAGTTGGCTTTTCATAGCCGATCATTAAGAGTTGAAAACAGCAGGTCTGGGACAGGTAGGGGTTTCGTAACCGCAGGCAGAACAGTTGAAACTGGAATAGCAGCAAGGCCAGGCGGACTGGGGACAGCAAGGTGTCAGCATGCCCGGTAGTCCTGACGTATGGTCCTAGGGCTCAGGTTCTCAGAGAGAAAGAGAGAACGAGAGAATTAGAGAGAGCATACTTAAATTCACACAGGACACTGGATAAGACAGGAGAAGTACTCCAGGTATAACCAACTGACCCCAGCCCCCCGACACATAAACTACTGCAGCATAAATACTGGAGGCTGAGACAGGAGCGGTCCGGAGACACTGTGGCCCCATCCAAAGAAACCCCCGGACAGGGCCAAACAGGAAGGATATAACCCCACCCACTCTGCCAAAGCACAGCCCCCGCACCACAGGTCATCACCTGCTCAATGACAGTAGCAAAGTTTGGAGATATCCACTGGTCTATTGTCCATTGCTCATGTTTCTTGGCCCAAGCAAGTTTCTTCTTCTTATTGGTGTCCTTTAGTAGTGGTTTCTTTGCAGCAATTTGACCATGAAGGCCTGATTCACGCAGTCTCCTCTGAACAGTTGATGTTGAGATGTGTCTGTTACTTGAACTCTGTGAAGCATTTATAGCTAGTTGTTTCTCTCTAGACACCATGTAACAGACACAAGCTAGTTGTTTCTCTAGACACCATGTAACAGACACAAGCTAGTTGTTTCTCTAGACACCATGTAAAAGACACAAGCTAGTTGTTTCTCTCCAGACACCATGTAACAGACACAAGCTAGTTGTTTCTCTCCAGACACCATGTAACAGACACAAGCTAGTTGTTTCTCCAGACACCATGTAACAGACACAAGCTAGTTGTTTCTCTCTAGACACCATGTAACAGACACAAGCTAGTTGTTTCTCTCCAGACATGTAACAGACACAAGCTAGTTGTTTCTCTCTAGACACCATGTAACAGACACAAGTCTCTGACCTCCTCCCTATAGGCTGTCTCATCGTTGTCGGTGATCAGGCCTACCACTGTTGTGTCGTCAGCAAACTTAATTATGGTGTTGGAGTCATGCTTGGCCAAGCAGTCATGGGTGAACAGGGAGTACAGGAGGGGACTAAGCACGTACAGTGGGGAGAACAAGTATTTGATACACTGCCGATTTTGCAGGTTTTCCTACTTACAAAGCATGTAGAGGTCTGTAATTTGTATCATAGGTACACTTCAACTGTGAGAGACGGAATCTAAAACAAAAATCCAGAAAATCACATTGTATCATTTTTAAGTAATTAATTTTCATTTTATTGCATGACATAAGTATTTGATCACCTACCAACCAGTAAGAATTCCGGCTCTCACAGACCTGTTAGTTTTTCTTTAAGAAGCCCTCCTGTTCTCCACTCATTACCTGTATTAACTGCACCTGTTTGAACTCGTTACCTGTATAAAAGACACCTGTCCACACACTCAATCAAACAGACTCCAACCTCTCCACAATGGCCAAGACCAGAGAGCTGTGTAAGGACATCAGGGATAAAATTGTAGACCTGCACAAGGCTGGGATGGGCTACAGGACAATAGGCAAGCAGCTTGGTGAGAAGGCAACAACTGTTGGCGCAATTATTAGAAAATGGAAGAAGTTCAAGATGATGGTCAATCACCCTCGGTCTGGGGCTCCATGCAAGATCTCACCTCGTGAGGCATCAATGATCATGAGGAAGGTGAGGGATCAGCCCAGAACTACACGGCAGGACCTGGTCAATGACCTGAAGAGAGCTGGGACCACAGTCTCAAAGAAAACCATTAGTAACACACTACGCCGTCATGGATTAAAATCCTGCAGCGCACGCAAGGTCCCCCTGCTTGAGCCAGCGCATGTCCAGGTCCGTCTGAAGTTTGCCAATGACCATCTGGATGATCCAGAGGAGGAATGGGAGAAGGTCATGTATATACAGAATAGAATAGAAATAGAGAATAGAAATAGAGCGTTTTGGTCTAAACTCCACTTGCCGTGTTTGGAGGAAGAAGAAGGATGAGTACAACCCCAAGAACACCCCTCCCAACCCGTTTTTGGGTGT
>LR778291.1:32931918-32959418 GCA_902810595.1 Coregonus sp. 'balchen'
TTTTTTTTTTTTTTTAGGAACAGGGGGGGTCAGGTAGAAAGGTAGAGGACAGGTAGACAGGAGGGGGATAGGTAGACAGGTAAGGTAGGAGAAGGGGAGATCAGTGAACAGGAGAGGTCAGGAGACAAGTGGGGGGATCAGTAGACCCGGTAGGGATCAGTACACGGGGGGATAGTAGACACAGGTAGGTCAGGTAGACACAGGTGAGGATCAGGTAGACAAGTAGAGTCAGGTGACACAGGTAGGATCAGGTAGAACAGGTGGGATCAGGTAGACAAGGTGAGGATCAGGTAGAAAGGTGAGTCAGGTAGACAAGGTAGAGGTAGTAGAAAGGGAGGATCAGGTAGACACAGGTGAGGATAGGTAGACACAGGTGAGGATCAGGTGACACAGGTAGGGATCAGGTAGACACAGGTGAGGATAGGTAGACAAGGTAGAGGTCAGGTAGCACAGATGGAGGTCAGGTAGACACAGGAGAGATCAGGT
The DNA here is from genome assembly GCA_902810595.1 of Coregonus sp. 'balchen'. Taxonomy (NCBI): domain Eukaryota; kingdom Metazoa; phylum Chordata; class Actinopteri; order Salmoniformes; family Salmonidae; genus Coregonus; species Coregonus sp. 'balchen'. Next base: position 32,932,405 of record LR778291.1, read on the forward strand.
AGACACAGGTAGAGGATCGGTAGACAAGGAGAGATCAGGTAGACAACAGGTGGAGATAGGAGACACGGTAGGGGATCAGGGGAGACACAGGTAGAGGATCAGGTAGACACAGGTAGAGGTTCAGGTAGACACAGGAGAGGATCAGGTAGACACAGGTAGAGGATCAGGTAGACACAGGTAGAGGATCAGGTAGACACAGGTAGAGGATCAGGTAGACACAGGTAGAGGATCAGGTAGACACAGGTGAGGATCAGGTAGACACAGGATGGGAGGATCAGGTAGACACAGGGTGAGAGGATCAGGTAGACACAGGTAGAGGATCAGGAGATACAGGTAGGGGATCAGGTAGAAAAGGAGAGGATCAGGTAGACCCCAGATGGGGTAGAGGAACAGGTAGGACAGAGCACAGGTGAGGTTCAGGTAGACACAGGTAGAGGATCAGGTAGACACAGGAGAGGATCAGGTAGACACAGATGGAGGATCAGGTAGACACAGGAGGAGGATCAGGTAGACACAGGTAGGGGATCAGGTAGACACAGGTAGAGGATCAGGTAGACACAGGTAGAGGTTCAGGTAGACACAGGAGAGGATCAGGTAGACACAGGTAGAGGATCAGGTAGACACAGGTAGAGGATCAGGTAGGGCACGGTAGGGATCAGGTAGACACAGGTAGAGGATCAGGTAGACAGGAGAGGATCAGGTAGACACAGGTAGAGGATCAGGTAGACACAGGTAGAGGATCAGGTAGACACAGGATGGGAGGATCAGGTAGACACAGGTAGAGGATCAGGTAGACACAGGTAGAGGATCAGGTAGACACAGGATGGGAGGATCAGGTAGACACAGGAGAGGATCAGGTAGACCCCAGGATGAGGATCAGGTAGACCAGTAGGTAGCGGATCAGGTAGACACCGGAGGGGATCAGGTAGACACAGGTAGAGGATCAGGTAGACACAGGATGGGAGGATCAGGTAGACACAGGTAGAGGATCAGGTAGACAAAGGATGGGAGGATCAGGTAGACACAGGTAGAGGATCAGGTAGACACAGGATGGGAGGATCAGGTAGACACAGGTAGAGGTTCAGGTAGACACAGGTAGAGGATCAGGTAGACACAGGTAGAGGTTCAGGTAGACACAGGTAGAGGATCAGGTAGACACAGGAGGGATCAGGTAGACACAGGTAGAGGTTCAGGTAGACACAGGTAGAGGATCAGGTAGACACAGGATGGGAGGATCAGGTAGACACAGGATGGGAGGATCAGGTAGACACAGGTAGAGGATCAGGTAGGACACAGGATGGGAGGATCAGGTAAGAGACAGGGTAAGGATACGGTAGACACAGGTAGAGGATCAGGTAACACAGGATGGAGGTTAGGTAGACACAGGAGAGGATCAGGTAACACAGGAGAGGATCAGGTAGACACAGGTAGAGGAAGGTAGACACAGGATGGAGGCCGGTAGACAGGTAGAGGATCAGGTAGACACAGGTAGAGGATCAGGTAGACACAGGTGGAGGATCAGTAGAACAGATGGGAGGTTCAGGTAGACACAGGAGAGGATCAGGTAGACACAGGTAGGTAGGTCAGGTAGACACAGGTAGAGGACAGGTAGACACAGGAGGGGGATCAGGTAGACACAGGTAGAGGATCAGGTAGACACAGGTAGAGGATCAGGTAGAACAGGTAGAGGTTCAGGACATTAGGAAACACAGGAGAGGATCAGGTAGAACAGGAGGAGAGGATCAGGTAGACACAGGTAGAGGATCAGGTAGACACAGGTAGAGGATCAGGTAGACACAGGTAGAGGATCAGGTAGACACAGGTAGGAGGATCAGGTAGACACAGGATGGGAGGATCAGGTAGACACAGGTAGAGGATCAGGTAGACACAGGATGGGAGGACTCAGGTAGACACAGGTAGAGGATCAGGTAGACACAGGTAGAGGATCAGGTAGACACAGGTAGAGGATCAGGTAGACACAGGATGGGAGGATCAGGTAGACACAGGAGGAGGATCAGGTAGACACAGGAGAGGGTCAGGTAGACACAGGTAGAGGATCAGGTAGACACAGGATAGGAGGTCAGGTAGACACAGGTAGAGGATCAGGTAGACACAGGAGAGGATCAGGTAGACACAGGTAGAGGATTTAGGTAGACACAGGAGAGGATCAGGTACACAGGTAGGGGGGGGTCAGGTTAGACACGGAGGGAGGATCAGGTAGACACAGGAGAGGCTCAGGTAGACACAGGTAGAGGATAGGTAGACACAGGAGGAGATCAGGTAGAACAGGTAGGGGGATCAGGTAGACACAGGTAGAGGATCAGGTAGACACAGGATGGGAGGATCAGGTAGACACAGGATAGAGGATCAGGTAGATACAGGTAGAGGATCAGGTAGACACAGGAGAGGATCAGTAGACCAGGATGGGAGGATCAAGGTGGAGGATAGGGAACAGGAGGATCAGGTAGAGAACAGGTAGAGGATCAGGTAACACAGGTAGAGGATCAGGTAGACACAGGTAGAGGATCAGGTAGACACAGAGAAGGATCAGGTAGACACAGGTAGAGGATCAGGTAGACACAGGAGAGGATCAGGGAAAGGTGGACGTAGACCACGGTAGAGGATCAGGTAGACACAGGATGGGAGGATCAGGTAGACACAGGTAGAGGATCAGGTAGACACAGGTAGAGGATCAGGTAGACACAGGTAGAGGATCAGGTAGACACAGGATGGGAGGATCAGGTAGACACAGGTAGAGGATCAGGTAGACACAGGTAGAGTCAGGTAGGAGACAGGAGATCAGGTAGAACAGGTAGGGTCAGGTAGACACAGGTAGAGGATCAGGTAGACACAGGATGGGAGGATCAGGTAGACACAGGATGGGAGGATCAGGTAGACACAGGTAGAGGATCAGGTAGACACGGGTAGAGGATCAGGTAGACACAGGTAGAGGATCAGGTAGACACCAGGAGAGGATCAGGTAGACACAGGAGAGGATAGGTAGACACGGGTAGAGGATCAGGTAGAACAGGTAGAGGATCAGGTAGACCCCAGGAGGGATCAGGTAGACACAGGAGAGGATCAGGTTAGACACAGGTAGAGGATCAGGTAGATACAGGTGGAGGATCAGGTAGACACAGGAATGAGGATAAGGTAGAAAGGAAGGTGAGGTCCCTAAAGCGAGGATCGATAGATAAATATAATGTCTGAACGGTTAAGGTTAGTTAATCTATGTACAGGGTTAGATATAGACAAGATGGAGGTCAGTGACAGGATGTAGAATATGTATATAATGTAAGTTACAGGTTTGACATAATCTATGGTACACGGTGTAGAGAATAATGTCTAGTTACAGGTAGAAGATGGTAATAATAATGGTCTAGTTACAGGGTAGATAGATATATATAATGTCTATGTTACAGGGGTAGTAGAAATAAGGTCAGTACACAGGAGTAGGATATAAAATGATAAGGTCATGTTAAGGGTTAGAGATAGGTAGACAATGCATGTTCCGAGTAGATATAAAATATATAATATCTATGAGGTGATATAAATGTCTTGACAGGTGAGTATATAATATTAATGTCTATGTTACAGGGTTAGATAATAATGTCTATGTTCAGGGTTAGATTAATATATAATATGTACATTTAGTTACAGCGTTAGTAGTTTAATATATAATGTCTATGTTAAGGGTAGATAGATATATGTTCAGGTTAACATATAAGTTATGATATAAATAATTATTTGTCTATGTTACAGGTTATAGAGATTAGTATTTAGATATATAATAATATCTATGTCTATGAGGGTTAGATATATAATATATAATGTCTATGTTACAGGGTTAGATATATAATATATAATGTCTATGTTACAGGGTTAGATATATAATATATAATGTCTATGTTACAGGGTTAGATATAATATATAATGTCTATGTTACAGGGTTGATTAATAAATATATAATGTCTAGTTCAGGGTGTAGATAATATATAATGTCTATGTTCAGGGTGATATACAGATGATGTCTATTTAAAGGAGTGATGCAGTGATGATAGTAACGACGTGATGCTGAGGTGACAACAGCTCTAGGGTGGAGTCTAAAGGTGCTGGCAGTTGTTCGCTCCTCCGGAGGAAACCACCCATGGAGACTGTCACACAACTCAAACTCATCAAAGGACCTAAAGGTGTGTGTTTCAGATAGACTTGTTTCCATGAAAAGATTGACTGTGATCTTGTTCATACAGTAATTTGAAATCTGAAAAACCTCCTCATCCCACCCCCTACGCGAACAAGACGTGACACGAAGACTGCCAGACTCGAAAACGAGAAGAGGAACGAATTCGACGGAAGAACCACATAGCTACGAAGAAGAGCACCTAAGCAACATCAACAAACGAGCTACCAGACATTCCGCAACTACGTCTCTCACAGAGAACGTCATCATCTACTCTCCCTCCTCTCTATCCTCCCTCCTCCTCCTCATCCTATCCTCCCCATCCTCTCTTCCTCCTCTCCTCCTCCTTCCTCCTCCTCCTCCTCGTTTCAGGGTTGGGGTTCAGTATAGCAGGTGGACTAGGGAACCAGCATGTACCAGGGGACAACAGTATCTATGTGACTAAGATCATCGAGGGAGGAGCGGCCTGTAAAGATGGACATCTACAGATAGGAGATAAGATACTGGCTGTAAGCAACACACTGACTGACACACTGACTGACACACTGACACACTGACACACTGACACACTCACTGACACACTGACTGACACACTCACAGACACACTGACTGACACACTGACACACTGACTGACACACTGACACACTGACACACTCACTGACACACTGACTGACACACTCACAGACACACTGACTGACACACTGACTGACACACTCACTGACACACTGACTGACACACTCACAGACACACTGACTGACACACTGACTGACACACTCACTGACTCACTGACACACTGACTGACACACTCACTTACACACTGACTGACACACTCACAGACACACTGACACACTGACACACTCACAGACACACTGACTGACACACTGACTGACACACTAACAGACACACTGACTGACACACAGACACACTCACTGACACACTGACTCACACACTAACAGACACACTGACTGACACACAGACACACTCACTGACACACTGACTGACACACTCACTTACACACTGACTGACACACAGACACACTCACTGACACACTGACTGACACACTCACTTACACACTGACTGACACACTCACTGACACACTGACACACAGACACACTCACTGACACACTGACTGACACACTCACTGACACACTCACTGACACACTCACTGACACACTCACTGACACACTCACTGACACACTGACTGACACACTCACTGACACACTAACTGACACACTCACTTACACACTGACTGACACACTCACAGACACACTGACACACTGACACACTCACAGACACACTGACTGACACACTGACTGACACACTCACAGACACACTGACTGACACACAGACACACTCACAGACACACTGACTGACACACTGACTGACACACTGACTGACACACCCACTGACACACTCACTGACAGACTGACTGACACACTCACAGACACACTGACTGACACACTCACAGACACACTGACTGACACACTCACTGACACACTGACTGACACACCCACTGACACACTCACTGACAGACTGACTGACACACTCACAGACACACTCACAGACACACTCACTGACACACTCACTGACACACTCACTGACACAATACAAAATAAATAAACTGAAATATGACATTTACATAAGTATTCATCTCTTCTCTGAGCTGGAGGACTCCTGATATCTCCAGGGGTGATACATATAATTGTTTTGTCTGTTGTGGTCTAGTGCTGTCTTGTTGCTAGCTAGGGCCATCTACTTGAGGTGCTTCCTGTCTTCCCAGTGGCCTACTTGGTGTGTGAACTGCTGACTGGTATTAACTTGCAGATAGTTGTTGACACATCAACCAGGATCAGGGGGCGGGGCAATTTGTGACTTGTTTTGGTAATCAGTTGCTGTATTGGATGGGGAGTGGTTTCTCCTCTCCTAGGCAATCAGCAATTAGTACAGGGAGGTACTAATTGGGAGGTGTACTCTCCTCCCTTTCTGCATCCTATTACTCGCACTGTCCCCTTTCCTCCTGGCCGGCTCGGCCCTCCCCTCCTGCTCCGTGGCTGAGTGGCTCATTGTGAGCTTACAGAACAGGGCTGGGGGCAGCTGAGAGAAAATGGAGGAAAACTAAACTTCCGGAGGACCTATCATCCTTTCACTCCCTCCTCTCTACTTCTCTTCCTCTGTATCGCCTAAGCCATCCTTTCCTCCCCTCCTCTCACCTTCTCTTCCTCGTACCCGCTGCTAACCTTTTTCCCCTCCCCCCCTTTTTAAAATTTTTTCCTCTGTATCTCGCTAAACCCCTCCTTCCCCTCCCCTCCTCCCTTTCTCTTCTCTGTTCTGCTGCAAAAAGCCATCCTTTTCCCCCTCTCTCCCTTCCTTCCTCTGATTGGAAAGCCATCCTTTCCTCCCCTTTAAAACCTTTCCTTTTCCCTGTACTGCTGAAAACCCACCCCCTTTCCCCCCCTTCCCTTCCTTCCCCTTCCCTTGATCTGGTAAACCCACCCTTTTCCCCCCCTTTCTCCCCCTTCTTTCCCTGTATCGTGCTAAACCCAACCTTTCACTCCCCCTTTTCCCTTCCTTTCCCCTCTGAATCTCTTAAGCCATCCTTTCACTCCCTTCTTCCCTTCTTTTCTCTGTTCGGCTAAACCCATCCTTTCCTCCCCCCTCTCAACCTTCCCTTCCCGATTGTGCAAAACCCATCCTTTCCCCCCTCCCTCTCCCTTCCCCCCTCGTATTGTTTAAAAACCCCCTCCTTTCACCCCCCTCCTCTTCCTTCTTTTTCCTTTGTTCTGCTGCTAAACCATCCTTTTCACTCCCTCCTCCTACCTCTTTTCCTCTTTTTTCCGGTTTCTAAGCCATCCTTTCACCCCTCCTCTTACCTTTTTTCCCTCGTATCTGCTGCTAAGCCCCCTTTTCATCCCTTTCCCCCTTCTCCCTTTTCTTTCCCCTCTTATCTCTGCAAAAGCCATCCTTTTCACCCCCCTTTTCCCCTCCCCTCTCAAAACATCCCCCCTCCTCTCTACCTTTCTCTCCCCTGTTCGCTGCTAAAGCATCCTTCCACCCCCTCCTCCTACCTTTTTCCTCGTATTGCGCTAAAGCCCCTTTCCCTCCCTCCTCTCTCCTTTCTTTCTTTTTCCTGCTAAACCCACCCTTTTCACTCCCCCTCTCTACCTTTCCCTGTATTTTTGCGCAAAACCCACCCTTTCCCCCCCCCCTCTTACCTCCCTTTCCTTGTATCTGCTGTAACCATTTTCCCCTCCCCCCTCTCACCTTCTTTCCTCTGATTTTTGGGCTGCTAACCCATCCTTTCACCCCCTCCCCCTAACCTTCTCTCCGTATTGTGCAAAAGCCATTTTTCCCCCCTCCCTACCTTCTTTTCCCCCTTGTATTGCTGTAAGTTTTCATCCCTCCTCTCTACCTTCTTTCCTCTGTACTGCTCTAAAGAAACCCTTTCACTTCTCCCCTCTCCCTTTCCCTTCCTTTATCTTTTCTAAAGCCATCCTTCCCTCCCTTCCCCCCAATTCCCCTTTTCTGATCTGGTAACCATCCTTACCCCTCCTCTCCCCTTCTCTTCCCTGTATTGCTGCAAAGCCATCCTTTCACTTCCCTTTCAAACCTTTCCCTTTTCCTCTTTTCTGTGAAAAAGCTCCTTTAAACCCCCCTCTTACCTTCCCTTTTCCTTGTTTGCTGTAAACCACCCTTTACCCCCTCCTTTAAAATTTTTCCTCTTTCGGCTAAACCCATCCTTTACTCCCCCCTTTCCCTTCTTTTTCCCTGACCCCTGCTAAACCATTTTTTCACCCCCTCCTCTCTCCCTTTCTTTCCTTTTTTCCCGCGCAAAAGCCACCTTTCCTCCCTCCTCTTTTACCTTTCTTCCTCTGTTCTGTGCTAAACCCATCCTTTTACTCCCTCCCTCTCCCTTCTCTTCCTTGTACTGTGCAAAAGCCTCCTTTCACCCCCCCTCTCTACCTTCCTCCTTGTATCTGTGCAAAGCCTCCTTTCCCTCCCCCCTCTCTACCTTCTTCCTTGTATCTTGCTAAGATCCTTTACCTCCCTCCCTCTCCCTTCCTTTCTGACTGTGCTAAAGCCTCCTTTCACCCCCTCCTTTACCTTCCCCCCCCTGTATCTGCTGCTAAAGCCACCCCTTTCACCCCCCTCTTTTCCCTTCTCCCTTTCTTTTCTGCGTAAAGCCACCCTTTTTCCCTCCCTCCTTTTAAAACCTTCTCTTCCTCTTATTGTGCTAAAGCCATCCTTTCACTCCCTCCTTTTTACCTTCCTTCCCTGTATCTGCTGCTAAAGCCATCCTTTCATTTCTTCCTCTCTACCTTCCCCTTTCCTTATCCCTGCAAAAGCCATCCTTTCATCCCCCCTCTATTCGCTTCCTCGTTTTTGTGCTAAACCATCCTTTCATCCCCCTCTCTACCTTCTTTCCTCTGATCGCTGCTAAAGCCCCCTTTCACTCCCTCCTCTCTACCTTCTCCCTCTGTATCTCCTAAAGCCCCCTTCCACTCCCTCCTCTCTACTTCCTTCCTCTTGTATCTGCTTGCTAAAGCCCCCTTTTCATCCCTCCTCTTACTTCTCTTCCCTTTTGGCAAAAGTTTTTCCCCCTCCTCTCAAACCTTCTCTCCTCTTTCTCTCAAACCCCCTTTTTTCATCCCTCCTCTCTACCTTCTTTTCTCTGGTATGGCAAAGCCACCCTTTTTACTCCCTCCTTTACCTTCTTTCCCCTCTTTCTGCGTAACCCTCCTTTCCTCCCTCCTCTTACCTTCTTTCCTCGTATCTTGCTAAACCCACCCTTTTTCACTCCCTCCCTTACCTTTTTCCTCGTATTGCGCTAAACCACCCTTTTTCACTCCCCTCTCTCCCTTCTTTTTCCCTGTATTTTCGTAACCCATCCCTTTAAACTCCCTTTCCCTTTCCTTTTCCTCTGTATCTGCTCAAAAGCCATCCTTTCCCTCCCCCCTTTACTTCTCTTCCTCTGATCTGCTGCAAAACCATCCTTTCACTCCCCCCTCTTCTACCTTCTCTTCCTCTGTTCTGTGCAAAACCCACCCTTTTCCTCCCCCCCCTTTTTCCTTTTTTCCCTCGTATTGTGCAAAAACCCACCTTTCATCCCTCCCTCCTCTACCTCCTCTTTCCTGATTGGCAAACCCTCCTTTCACTCCCCCCCCTCTCTCCCTTTCTCTTCCTCTGATTGTCTAAGCCCCCTTTTTTAACTCCCTCCTTTTTCCTTCTTTCCCTCTGTATCTGCGCTAAGCCATCCTTTTCACTCCCCCCTCTCTCCCTTCTCACCTTGTTCTGCTGCTAAACCCAACTTTCTACCACTTACTTTAAAGCTTCTGCCTTTCCCCTTTAAATCCCCACCCCCTCCCCCTCCCTCCTCCCTCTCTGCGGACATCTTTGTCAACCACTTTGAAAAAAAGACATCCGCTACTCATTCACTCATCCTATTGAGTCCACTGGTCTTACTCACAGGTCTCACTCACACAGAACTACCTTACGCCTTGACCTCTTTCTCCTCCAGATTACATCCTGCGACTAGTGAGGTCTGGCCGCCGACAACCTGCCCCCTCGAACCCATCCCCTCCTCCCTTCTCCAGACCATTTCTGGAGAGCTTCTCCCATTCCTCACTTCCCTCATCAACTCATCCCTGACCACTCGAACCCATCCCCTCCTCCCTTCTCCAGACCATCTCTGGAGACCTTCTCCCATTCCTCACCTCCCCTCATCAACTCATCCCTGACCACTAGACCCCATCCCCTCCTCCCTCCTCCAGACCATCTCTGTAGACCTTCTCCCATTCCTCCCTTCCCTCATCAACTCATCCCTGACCACTGGCTGCGTCCCCTCTGACTTCAAAATGGCCTGAGTTACTCAACCGAGACTGCTCTTCTCTGTGTCACGGAGGCTCTCCGCACTGCCAAAGATCCTCCTCTCCACCCTCTCAGGGCTGGGCGTCTCAGGCTCTGCACACTCTTGGATTGCATCCTACCTGGCAGGCTGATCCTATCAGGTGATGTGGAGAGGATATGTGTCTGCACCACGTACTCTCACAACTGGTGTCCCCCAGGGCTCGGTTCTAGACCCTCTCCTCTTCTCTCTACACCAAGTCACTCGGCTCCGTCATATCCTCACATGTTCTCTCCTATCATTGCTATGTGGATGACACTCAACTACTTTTCTCCTTCCCCCCTTCTGACACCCAGGTGGTGACACGCATCTCTGCGTGCCTGGCAGATATCTCAACTTGGGATGTTGGCCCACCACCTCAAGCTCAACCTCGAAAAGACGGAACTGTTCTTCCTCCCGGGGAAGGCCTGCCTGCTCAAGACCTCTCCATCATGGTTGACAACTCCACAGTGTCGCCCTCCCAGAGTGCAAAGAACCTTGGCGTGACCCTGGACAACACCCTGTCATTCTCTGCAAACATCAAAGCAGTGACCCTCCGGTTCATGCTCAACAACATCCGTAGAGTAAGACCCTACCTCACACAGGAAGTGGCGCAGGTCCTAATTCAGGCACTTGTCCTCTCCTATCTGGACTACTGCAACTTGCTGTTTGCTAGGCTCCCCCATGAGAAACAAGATTCTCTGGTCTGATGAAACCAAGATTAAACTCTTTGGCCTGAATGCCAAGCGTCACGTTTCGAGGAAACCTGGCACCACCATCCCTACAGTGAAGCATGGTGGTGGCAGCATCATGCTGTGGGGATGTTTTTCAGCGGCAGGGACTGGGAGACAAGTCAGGATTGAGGGAAAGATGAACGGAGCAAAGTACAGAGACCTATATGTATTTGTATTTATTATGGATCCCCATTAGCAGCTACTCTTCCTGGTGTCCAGCAAAATTAAGGCAGTTATACATTTAAAAACCATTACAATACATTCATAACAGATTTCACAACACATTAAGTATGTGTCCTCAGGCCTCTACTCTACTACCACATATCTACAACACAACATCCATGTGTACGTGTGTGTATAGTGCGTATGTTATCGTGTGTTTGTATGCATGTGTCTATGTTTGTGTTGCTTCACAGTCCCCGCTGTTCCATAAGGTTTATTTTATCTGTTTTTTAAATCTAATTTTACTGCTTGCATCAGTTACTTGATGTGGAATAGAGTTCCATGTAGTCATGGCTCTATGTAGTACTGTGCGCCTCCCATAGTCTGTTCTGGACATGGGGACTGTGAAGAGACCTCTGGTGGTATGTCTTGTGGGGTATGCATGGGTGTCCAAGCTGTGTGCCAGTAGTTCAAACAGACAGCTCGGTGCATTCAACATGTCAATACCTCTCAAAAATAGAAGTAGTGATGAAGTCGATCTCTCCTCCACTTTGAGCCAGGAGAGATTGACATGCAAATTATTAATGTTCGCTCTCTGTGTACATACAAGGGCCAGCTGTGCTGCCCTGTTCTGAGCCAATTGTAATTTTCCTAAGTCCCTCTTTTTGGCACCTGACCACACGACTGAACAGTAGTCCAGGTGCGTCAAAACTAGGGCCTGTAGGACCTGCCTTGTTGATAGTGCTGTTAAGAAGGTAGAGCAGCGCTTTATTATGGACAGACTTCTCCCCATCTTAGCTACTGTTGGATCAATATGTTTTGACCATGACAGTTTACAATCCAGAGTTACTCCAAGCAGTTTAGTCACCTCAACTTGCTCAATTTCCACATTATTCATTACAAGATTTAGTTGAGGTTTAGTGAATGATTTGTCCCAAATACAATGCTTTTAGTTTTTGAAATATTTAGGACTAATTTATTCCTTGCCTCCCATTCTGAAACTAACTGCAGCTCTTTGTTAAGTGTTGCTGTCATTTCAGTTGCTGTAGTAGCTGAAGTGTATAGTGTGGAGTCATCCGCATACATAGACACACTGGCTTTATTCAAAGCCAGTGGCATGTCGTTAGTAAAGATTGAAAAAAGTAAGGGGCCTAGACAGCTGCCTTGGGGAATTCCTGATTCTACCTGGATTATGTTGGAGAGGCTTCCATTAAAGAACAACATCTTTGTTCTGTTAGACAGGTAACTCTGTATCCACAATATAGCAGGGGGTGTAAAGCCATAACACATACGTTTTCCTATCAGCAGACTATGATCGATAATGTCAAAAGCCGCACTGAAGTCTAACAAAACAGCCCCCTCAATCTTTTTATCATCAATTTCTCTCAGCCAATCATCAGTCATTTGTGTAAGTGCTGTGCTTGTTGAATGTCCTTTCCTATAAGCGTGCTGAAAGCCTGTTGTCAATTTGTTTACTGTAAAATAGTATTTTATCTGGTCAAACACAATGTTTTCCAAAGGTTTACTAAGGGTTGGTAACAGGCTGATTGGTCGGCTATTTGAGCCAGTTAAGGGGGCTTTACTATTCTTAGGTAGGGGGATAACTTTTGCTTCCCTCCAGGACTCAGGGCACACATGTTCTAGTACAGGGTTCTTCAATTCCGGTCCTGGAGGGCCGAAACACTTCAGTTTTTTATTTCTACCTGGTAGTTAATTGCACTCACCTGGTGTCCCAGGTCTGAATTATCCCCTGATTAGAAGGAGAGGATGAAAAACAGAGGACCCTGTTCTAGTAGGCTTAAATAGGAGAGGCTATTATCCTCAGTAATTTTCCATCCAAGTTGTCAGACCCCGGTGGCTTGTCATTGTTGATTGACAATAATACTTTTTTCACCTCTTTTACATTTACATTTTAGTCATTTAGCAGACGCTCTTATCCAGAGCGACTTACAGTTAGTGAGTGCATAAATTTTTTCATACTGGCCCCCCGTGGGAAACGTACCCACAACCCTGCCGTTGCAAGCGCCACGCTCTACCAACTGAGCTACACGGGGCCTCTTCCACGCTTACTTTACGGAATTCAAAATTACAATGCTTATCTGTCAAAGTGCCAGCGTTTGTTGCTGGCATGTCATGCCTAAAATTGCTAATCTTGCCAATAAAAAAATTATTAAAGTTTTTGTGATGAATGAGCCATCTGATTCAATGAATGATGGAGCGGAGTTTGCCTTTTTGCCCAAAATTTCATTTATGTCATGTATAGTATCTATGTCATGACTATGTCTCTGTGTCCCCAGGTGAACCAGTATCTATGTCATAACTATGTCTCTGTGTCCCCATGTCATGACTATGTCTCTGTGTCCCCATGTCATGACTATGTCTCTGTGTCCCCATGTCATGACTATGTCTCTGTGTCCCCAGGTGAACCAGGTCTGTCTAGAAGATGTGATGCATGAAGACGCAGTAGCAGCTTTGAAGAACACAGCCGAGGTGGTCTACCTGAGAGTAGCCAAACCTTCACACCTCTACACACCTGACCAGTACAGTCCCCCTGACCTCACCTGTACGTATCTCTATACACCTACACACCTGACCAGTACAGTCCCCCTGACCTCACCTGTACGTATCTCTATACACCTACACACCTGACCAGTACAGTCCCCCTGACCTCACCTGTACGTATCTCTATACACCTACACACCTGACCAGTACAGTCCCCCTGACCTCACCTGTACGTACACACCTCTACACACCTCTACACACCTCTACACACCTCTACACACCTCTAACACCTCTACACACCTCTACACACCTCTACACACCTCTACACACCTCTACACACCTCTACACACCTCTAACTCCTCTACACTCCTCACACACCTCTACACACCTCTACACACCTCTACACACCTCTACACACCTCTAACACCTCTACACACCTCTACACACCTCTACACACCTCTACACCCTCTACACACCTCTATACACCTCTAACTCCTCTACACTCCTCTACACACCTCTACACACCTACACACCTCTACACACCTCTACACACCTCTATACACCTCTACACACCTCTACACACCTTTACACACCTCTACACACCCCTAACTCCCTACACACCTCTACACACCTCTACACACCTCTACACACCTCTAACACCTCTACACACCTCTACACTCCTCTACACACCTCTACACACCTCTAACTCCTCTACACACCTCTACACACCTCTAACACACCTCTACACACCTCTAACACCTCTACACACCTCTAACTCCTCTACACACCTCTACACACCTCTACAAAACCTCTATCTCCTCTAACAACCTCTACACACCCTCTAACACCTCTACCCCTACACACCTCTACACACCTCTACAAACCCAACACCTCTACAAAACCTCTAACACTCCTCTAACTCCTCTACACACCTCTACACACCTCTAACACACCTCTACACCTCTACCCTCTACTACACCTCTACCCTCTACTACACCTCTACTACACCTCTATCTCCTCTACACACCTCTACACACCTTCTAACACCTCTACAAAACCGCTACACACCTCTACACTCCTCTACACACCTCTACAACCACCCTCTACACAACCTCTACCACCCTCTACACACCTCTAACCCTCCCTACCACCTCTACACACTAACCACACCTCTACAACCTCTACAAACACTCTACACCCCCTACACACCTCTCCTACACCCTCTACCCCCTCTACACCTATACACCCTCACACCTCTACAACCTCTAACACAACACCTCTACACCTCTACACACCTCTCCAACACCCTCTACAACACCTCTACACACCTCTACAAACACCTCTACACACCTCTACACACCTCTACCCACCTCTACACACCTCTACACACCTCTACACACCTCTAACACCCCTACACACCTCTACACACCTCTACACACCTCTACACACCTCTAACACCTCTACACACCTCTACACACCTCTAACCCTCTAACACCTCAACACTTTACAACACCCTCTACACACTCTAACTCTCTACACACCTCTACACACCTCTAACTCCTCTACACAAACACCCCGCACACCCCTCTACACACCTCTACACCCTCTACACAACCTCATACACACCTCTAACTCCTCTACCACCCCTACACCTCACACCCCTACACACCTTACACACCTCTAACTCACAACACTCTACCCACACCTCTACACACCTCTACACACCTCTACACCTCTACACCTCTACACACCTCTACACACCTCTACAAAACCTCTACCCACCTCTACACAACTCTACACCCCTACACAACCTCTACACACACCTCAACACCTCTACCCTCTACACCCCTCTAACCCTCTACACACCCTTACACCACACCCTCTACACCACCTCTACACCCTCTAACACCTCTACACACCCTCAACACCTCTACACACACCTCTATCACAAACCCCTACCACCCTCTACACCTCTACACCCACACCTCTACACACCACACACCTCTACACCCTCTACAACCTCTAACACCTCTACAAAACACCCCTAACACCTCTACACACCTCTAAACCCCCTCTAACACCTTAACCCTCACACCCCCTCTAACACCTCTACAAAACACCTCTACACACCTCTAACACCTCTAACTCCTCTAACACCTTCTTACAGCTCACACACCCTCCCCCACCAACCCTAACTCCTCTACACCCCTCTACACACCTCTAACAACCTCTACACACCTCTAACACCTCTACCACACCTCTACACACCTCTACACACCCTCTACACACCTCTACACACCTCTACCACCTCACAAAACCTCTACACACCTCTAACACCTCAACCACCAACCTCTACACACCTCTACACACCTCTAACACCTCTACACACCTCTACACTCCTCTAACTCCTCTACACACCTCTACACACCTCTACACACCTCTACACACCTCTACAACACCTCTAACACCTCTACAACACCCCTACAAAACCTCTACCAACCTCTACACCCTCTACACACCTTCTACACACCTCTACACCTCTACACACCTCTACACACCTCTATACACCTCTACACACCTCTACACACCTCTACACTCCTCTACACACCTCTAACCCCCCTACACACCTCTACACACCTCTACACACCTCTAACACCTCTACACACCTCTACACACCTCTACAACACCCGTAACCTCCCTACACACCTCTACACAACCCTCTACACCACCTCTAACACCTATACACACCTCTACACACCTCTACACACCTCTACAACACCTCTAAAACAACCGTCTACAACAACCTCTAACTCCTCTAAAACCCCCAACCTCTAACACCTCTACACCCCCCTCTACACCTCTACACACCTCTAACTCCTCTACACACCTCTACACAACCCTCTACACACCTCTACACTCCTCTACACACCTCTAACTCCCCTACACACCTCTACACACCTCTACACACCTCTACACACCTCTACACACCCTCACCCCTCTACACACCTCTAACTCCCCTACACACCTCTACACACCTCTACAAAACCTCTACTCACACCTCTACAACACCCTAACTCCACAACCTCTACACACCTCTACACACCTCTACACACCTCTAACCCCCTCTACACACCTCTACACACCTCTAACTCCTCTACACACCTCTACACACCTCTACACACCTCTACACACCTCTACACACCTCTACCCCCTAAAAACAACCTCTACACACCCTACACACCTCTACACACCTCTAACACCTCTAACACACCCTCTACACACCTCTACACACCTCTACACACACCTCTAACTCCCCTACACACCTCTAAATCACACCCCTACACACCTCTACACACCTCTACACCACCTCTACACACCTCTACCACCTCTACCCCCAACCTCTACAAACCCCCTACACACACCTCTAACACCTCCAACCACACCCTCTACACACCTCTAACCCCTACACACCTCCCACACACCTCTACACAACCCCTCTAACCACCCTACACACCTCTAACTCCCACACACCTACACACACCTCTACACACCTCTAAAACCTCTACAACCCTCTACACACCTCTACACCCACCTCTACACACCCTCTAAACCACCTCTACACACCTCTACACCCTCTACACCCCCTCACACCTCTACACACCTCTACACCCTCTAACCCCACACACTCTAACCCCCTACACACCTCTACACACCCTCTACACACCTCTACACCCTCTACACACCTCTACAACACCTCTACACACCTCTACACACACCTCTACACACCTCTACACACCTCTACACCACCTCTACAACCTCTAACACCTCTACACACCTCTACACACCTCTACACTCCTCGACACACCCCTCTACACACCTCTAACACACCTCTACACCCCTACACCTCTACAACACCTCCACACACCTCTAACTCCTCTACACACCTCTACACACCTCTACACACCTCTACACACCTCTACACCCTACTCTCACACCACACCTCTACAACCTCTACACCCTACACACCTCTACACACCTCTAAAACCTCTACACACTCTAACTCCTCTAAAACTCACACCTCTACACACCTCTAAACCCCCTCTACACACCCACACACCTCTAACACCCTCACCCTACCCCCCACCTCTAACAACACCTCTAACCAACCCCTACACACCTCTACAACACCTCGACACACCCCTACACACCTGCTCCCACACCCCTACAACACACCCTACACAACCTCTACACCCTCACACCTACAAACCCTCTACACACCCTCAACCCTTCCTACACCACACTCTACACACCCTCTACACACCTCTACACACCTCACACCCCTCTACAACACCTCTAACACCCTACACACCTCTAACCCCTACCACCTCTACACCTCCCTCTACACACCTCTACAACCCTCTACAAACACACACCTTCTCCTACACACCTCTACAAAACCTCTAACACCCTAACTCCTCTAAAAACACCTCTACACACCTCTACACCCAACACCTCTACACACCTCTACCCCCTACACCCTCTACACACCTCTACACACCTCTACACACCTCTACCACACCTCTAACTCCTCTACACACCCTAACCACCACTCTACACACCTACCCCTCTACACAACCTCTAACACCTCTACACACCTCTACAACTCCTCTACACACCTCTAACAATCTACACACCTCTACACACCTCTACACACCTCTACACCACCTCTACACACCTCTAAACACCTCTACACCCCTACAACACTCTACAAAACCCACAACACCTCTACACCTCACCCTCTACAACCTCTAACACTCTACACACCTCTACACACCTCTAACCTCTAACAAAACCTCTACAACACCTCTACAAAAACCTCTACAACACCCTCTCCTACACACCTCTACACCTCTACACACCTCTACACAACCTCTAACCCTCTACACCACCTCTACCACCCTACACACCTCTAAACCCCTACACACTCTAACCACACACCTCTACACACCTCTAACCCTCTACACCCTCTACACACCTCTAACACCCTCTACACACCTCTACACACCTCTAACCCCACCACACCTCTAACACCTCTACACACCTCTACCCCACCTCTCACACCTCTAACACCTCTACACACCTCTACACACCTCACACCCCTAACACCTCTACACACCTCTACACACCTCTACACACCTCTACACTCTACACACCTCTAACACCTCTACAACCACAACACCTCTACACACCTCTAACCCTCTACCACCTCTACACCCTCTACACACCTCTACACACTCTAAACACCTCTAACTCCTCTACACACCTCTACACCACCTCTAAAACACCTCTACACAACCTCTACACCCTCTACACACCTCTACACAACCTCTAACCCTCTACACACCTCTACACCTCACACCTCTAACACCTCTACACAACCCTCACACCTCTACAACCCTCTACACTCACACCTCTAACACCTCTACACACTCTACACCTCTAACACCCTCTACCACCTCTAACCTCCTCTAACACCTCTTTCAAAACCTCTACACACCTCTACTCCTCTACACACCTCACAACTCACACTCTACAAACCTCTACAAATCTACACTACCCGCTCACACCCCCTCACACCCTCTAACACCTACACAATCCACACCTACCACCTCTACACACCTACACACCTCACACACCTCTACACGACCTCACAAAACCTCTAACCCTCTACACCCTCTACCCCTCTAACACCCAACCTTACCATCTACAACCTCACACCGCTAACAGAAACACCTTCACCTGCTACACCCAACACAATGACTAACCCGACACCGAAACCGCGCACGATCTTAACCCTCTACAACAATGATAAACTCTACAAATTAATTGCAATACCTATAAATAACCCTAAAAAACCTCCTACAATTAACCCTCTACAACTCAACTCTCATCTACAACAGTCATTAGAGTTACAGTACCTACATCAATTAAATACATAGAGATTACAGTCGACAATCAAAGATACAGGAGCTTAAGGGGACCGGTAAGTCAATGTAATACAGTAGGGAGGCTAATATAAAGGGGTACCGGTACAGAGTCAATGGGAAATAACAGTAGGGAGGCTATATACAGGGGGTACCGGTACAGAGTCAATGTGTAATAACAGTAGGGAGGCTATATACAGGGGTACCGGTACAGAGTCAATGGGAAATAACAGTAGGGAGGCTATATACAGGGGGTACCGGTCAGAGTCAATGGGAAATAACAGTAGGGAGGCTATATACAGGGGGGGTACCGGTACAGAGTCAATGGGAAATAACAGTAGGGAGGCTATATACAGGGGGTACGGTACAGAGTCAATGGAATAACAGTAGGAGGCTATATACAGGGGGTACCAGTACAGAGTCAATGTGTAAAACAGTAGGGAGGCTATATACAGGGGGTACCGGTACAGAGTCAATGTGTAATAACAGTAGGGAGGCTATATACAGGGGGTACCGGTACAGAGTCAATGTGTAATAACAGTAGGGAGGCTATATACAGGGGGTACCGGTACAGAGTCAATGCAAATAGTCCGGGTAGCCATTTGATTAGATGTTCAGGAGTCTTATGGCTTGGGGGTAGAAGCTGTTAAGAAGCCTTTTGGACCTAGACTTGGTGCTTCGGTACCGCTTGCCGTGCGGTAGCAGAGAGAACAGTCTATGACTAGGGTGGCTTGAGTCTTTGACAATTTTGAGGGCCTTCCTCTGACACCGCCTGGTATAGAGGTCCTGGATGGCAGGGAGCTTTGCCCCAGTGATGTACTGGGCCGTACGCACTACCCTCTGTAGTGCCTTGCGGTCGGAGGCCGAGCAGTTGCCATACCAGGCAGTGATGCAACCAGTCAGGATGCTCTCGATGGGGCAGCTGTAGAACCTTTTGAGGATCTGAGGACCCATGGCAAATCTTTTTAGTCTCCTGAGGGGGAATAGGCTTTGTCGTGCCCTCTTCAAGACTGTCTTGGTGTGTTTGGACCATGATAGTTCGTTGGTGATGTGGACACCAAGGATATTGAAGCTCTCAACCTGTTCCACTACAGCCCCGTCGATGAGAATGGGGGCGTGCTCAGTCCTCTGGCCAGTTTGTTAATGTACCAGGGTCTAGCTCTACACATTCAACCTCATCTCTCTCTCTATCTCTCCCTGTCTCTGCAGCATACATGGACCCAGACATGGGCACTAACTACCTAGATTACCCACAATCCTCTCTGCCACCGCCCTCGCCACGACGCTACTCACCCATACCGCACGGCATGATGGGAGAAGACGACATCCCCAGGTCAGGACACACACACACAAATTTAAATGTAACTCAAATCAAATCATGTATGTCAAATCAGACATCAGATCATTACCTCAGGTTGGGATGTATGGAGAAATGTCTGTTTAATGTTGGATTCTATCTGTATGGAGAAATGTCTGTTTAATGTTGGATTCTATCTGTATGGAGACCTATTGGAAACATACTGGGCTGAGTGTTACAGGAGGTTATATCTATAGTAGAGAGGCCAGGCTGAGTGTTACAGGAGGTTATATCTATAGTAGAGAGACCAGGCTGAGTGTTACAGGAGGTTCTATCTATAGTAGAGAGACCAGGCTGAGTGTTACAGTAGATTCTATCTATAGTAGAGAGACCAGGCTGAGTGTTACAGGAGGTTATATCTATAGTAGAGAGGCCAGGCTGAGTGTTACAGGAGGTTATATCTATAGTAGAGAGACCAGGCTGAGTGTTACAGGAGGTTCTATCTATAGTAGAGAGGCCAGGCTGAGTGTTACAGGAGGTTATATCTATAGTAGAGAGACCAGGCTGAGTGTTACAGGAGGTTATATCTATAGTAGAGAGACCAGGCTGAGTGTTACAGGAGGTTCTATCTATAGTAGAGAGACCAGGCTGAGTGTTACAGGAGGTTATATCTATAGTAGAGAGACCAGGCTGAGTGTTACAGGAGATTATATCTATAGTAGAGAGACCAGGCTGAGTGTTACAGGAGGTTATATCTATAGTAGAGAGACCAGGCTGAGTGTTACAGGAGGTTCTATCTATAGTAGAGAGGCCAGGCTGAGTGTTACAGGAGGTTATATCTATAGTAGAGAGACCAGGCTGAGTGTTACAGGAGGTTATATCTATAGTAGAGAGACCAGGCTGAGTGTTACAGGAGGTTCTATCTATAGTAGAGAGACCAGGCTGAGTGTTACAGGAGGTTAGGGTTATACTGTGTGTAATCATGTCTTCTAGTAGAGAGGCCAGGCGTGTGTTTATCCACCGAGGGTCGACCGGTCTGGGTTTTAACATCGTGGGGGGAGAAGACGGTGAGGGGATCTTCATCTCCTTCATCCTCGCTGCAGGACCAGCTGATCTCTCAGGAGAACTACGCAAGGGAGACCAGATCATGAGTGTGAGTAGTGTTATGTAGTGTTATGTAGTGTTATGTAATGTTTTGTAGTGTTATGTAGTGTTACATAGTGTTACGTAGTGTTATGTAGTATTATGCAGTGTTACAAAGTGTTATGTAGTGTTATGTAGTATTATGCAGTGTTACAAAGTGTTATGTAGTGTTATGTAATGTTTTGTAGTGTTATGTAGTGTTACATAGTGTTACGTAGTGTTATGTAGTATTATGTAGTGTTACGTTGTGTTATGTAGTGTTATGTAATGTTACATAGTGTTACGTTGTGTTATGTAGTATTACATAGTGTTACGTAGTGTTACGTAGTGTTATATAGTGTTAGGTAGTGTTTCGTAGTGTTACGTAGTGTTACGTAGTGTTAGGTAGTGTTTCGTAGTGTTACGTAGTGTTATGTAGTGTTAGGTAGTGTTACGTAGTGTTACGTAGTGTTACGTAGTGTTACGTAGTGTTAGGTAGTGTTACGTAGTGTTAGGTAGTGTTACGTAGTGTTACGTAGTGTTACATAGTGTTACATAGTGTTACGTAGTGTTACATAGTGTTATATAGTGTTAGGTAGTGTTTTGTAGTGTTTCGTAGTGTTTCGTATTGTTACGTAGTGTTACATAGTGTTACGTAGTGTTACGTAGTGTTATATATGTTACATAGTGTTACGTAGTGTTATGTAGTGTTACGTAGTGTTACGTAGTGTTACGTAGTGTTACATTTACATTACATTTTTACATTTTAGTCATTTAGCAGACGCTCTTATCCAGAGCGACTTACAGGAGCAATTAGGGTTAAGTGTCTTGCTCAAGGGCACATCGACAGATTTTTCACCTAGTCAGCTCGGGGATTAGAACCAGCGACCTTTCGGTTACTGGCACAGCGCTCTTAACCACTAAGCTTATGTAGTGTTACGTAGTGTTTCGTAGTGTTACGTAGTGTTAGGTAGTGTTATGGAGTGTTAGGTAGTGTTACGTAGTGTTACGTAGGGTTATGTAGTGTTACATAGTGTTATGTAGTGTTACATAGTGTTATGTAGTGTTACATAGTGTTATGTAGTGGTATGTGCTGCAGGATCAGCTGATCTCTCAGGAGAACTACACAATGGAGACCAGATCATGAGTGAGAAGAGAACACACACACACACACAGTGCACGGAGACACACACACAGTGCACGGAGACACACACACAGTGCACGGAGACACACACACAGTGCACGGAGACACACACACAGTGCACGGAGACACACACACAGTGCACGGAGACACACACACAGTGCACGGAGACACACACACAGTGCACGGAGACACACACACAGTGCACGGAGACACACACACAGTGCACGGAGACACACACACAGTGCACGGAGACACACACACAGTGCACGGAGACACACACACAGTGCACGGAGACACACACACAGTGCACGGAGACACACACACAGTGCACGGAGACACACACACAGTGCACGGAGACACACACACAGTGCACGGAGACACACACACAGTGCACGGAGACACACACACAGTGCACGGAGACACACACACAGTGCACGGAGACACACACACAGTGCACGGAGACACACACACAGTGCACGGAGACACACACACAGTGCACGGAGACACACACACAGTGCACGGAGACACACACACAGTGCACGGAGACACACACACAGTGCACGGAGACACACACACAGTGCAGGGAGACACACACACAGTGCACGGAGACACACACACAGTGCACGGAGACACACACACAGTGCACGGAGGACACACACACAGTGCACGGAGACACACACACAGTGCACGGAGACACACACAGTGCACGAGACACACACCAGTGCACGGAGACACACACACAGTGCACGGAGACACACACACAGTGCACGGAGACACACACACAGTGCACGGAGACACACACACAGTGCAGGGAGACACACACACAGTGCACGGAGACACACACACAGTGCACGGAGACACACACACAGTGCAGGGAGACACACACACAGTGCAGGGAGACACACACACAGTGCACGGAGACACACACACAGTGCACGGAGACACACGCGTACAGACGCACGTACACACAATGTAATGGTTATAATCGACAATCGCTCTGCAGGTGAACGGTTGTGAAGTGTTATGTCATATTAATGTAATGTTATGTAGTGTTATGTAATGGTTATAACTTCTCTGCAGGTGAACGGTGTGGATCTGAGACATGCGACTCATGAACAGGCTGCAGCAGCTCTGAAGAACGCTGGACAGACTGTTACTATCATCGCTCAGTATAGACCTGATGGTAAGAATATCACAGACCAGTATAGACCAGGACAGACCTGAGGGTAAGAATATGACAGACCAGTATAGACCAGGACAGACCTGATGGTAAGAATATCACAGACCAGTATAGACCAGGACAGACCTGAGGGTAAGAATATCACAGACCAGTATAGACCAGGACAGACCTGATGGTAAGAATATCACAGACCAGTATAGACCAGGACAGACCTGAGGATAAGAATATCACAGACCAGTATAGACCAGGACAGACCTGAGGGTAAGAATATCACAGACCAGTATAGACCAGTACAGACCTGAGGATAAGAATATCACAGACCAGTATAGACCAGGACAGACCTGATGGTAAGAATATCACAGACCAGTATAGACCAGTACAGACCTGAGGATAAGAATATCACAGACCAGTATAGACCAGTACAGAGCACAGGGTAAGTCTACTATAGACTAATAAGGACTAACTACATACTAATATGGACTACTACAGTCGACTATAATTTACTCTGGACTAAATACAGTCCACTATAGACTACTATAGACTAACTACTGACTACTATAGACTAACTACAGACTACTATAGACTAACTACAGACTACTATAGACTAACTACTGACCACTATAGACTAACTACTGACTACTATAGACTAACTACCGACTACTATAGACTAACTACTGACAACTATAGGCTAACTACTGACCACCATAGACTAACTACTGACTACTATAGACTAACTACTGACTACTATAGACTAACTACTGACTACTATAGACTAACTACTGACTACTATAGACTAACTACTGACTACTATAGGCTAACTACTGACTACTATAGACTAACTACTGACTACTATAGACTAACTACTGACTACTATAGACTAACTACTGACTACTATAGGCTAACTACTGACTACTATAGGCTAACTACTGGCTACTATAGACTAACTACTGACTACTATAGACTAACTACTGACTACTATAGACTAACTACCGACTACTATAGACTAACCAATGACCACTATAGACTAACCACTGACTACTATAGACTAACTACTGACTACTATAGACTAACTACTGACTACTATAGACTAACTACTGACTACTATAGACTAACTACTGACTACTATAGGCTAACTACTGACTACTATAGACTAACTACTGACTACTATAGACTAACTACTGACTACTATAGACTAACTACTGACTACTATAGACTAACTACTGACTACTATAGACTAACTACTGGCTACTATAGACTAACTACTGACTACTATAGACTAACTACTGACTACTATAGACTAACTACTGGCTACTATAGACTAACTACTGACTACTATAGACTAACTACTGACTACTATAGACTAACTACCGACTACTATAGACTAACCAATGACCACTATAGACTAACTACTGACTACTATAGGCTAACTACTGACTACTATAGGCTAACTACTGGCTACTATAGACTAACTACTGACTACTATAGACTAACTACTGACTACTATAGACTAACTACCGACTACTATAGACTAACCAATGACCACTATAGACTAACCACTGACTACTATAGACTAACTACTGACTACTATAGACTAACTACTGACTACTATAGACTAACCACTGACTACCATAGACTAACTACTGACTACTATAGACTAACTACTGAATGCCATAGACTAACTACTAACTACTATAGACTGACTACTGACCACTATAGACTAACTACAGACTACTATAGACTAACTACGGACTACTATAGACCAACTACTGACTACTATACACTAACTACTGACTACCATAGACTAACTACCGACTACTATAGACTAACTATAGACTACCAAATTCTAACTACTGACCACTATAGACTAACCACCGACTACTATAGACTAACTACTGACTACTATAGACTAACTACTGGCTACTATAGACTAACTACTGGCTACTATAGACTAACTACTGACTACTATAGACTAACTACTGACTACTATAGACTAACTACTGACTACCATAGACTAACTACTGACTACTATAGACTAACTACCGACTACCATAGACTAACTACTGACCACTATAGACTAACTACTGACTACTATAGACTAACTACTAACCACTATAGACTAACTACCGACTACTATAGACTAACTACCGACTACCATATACTAACTACTGACCACTATAGACTAACTACTGACCACTATAGACTAACTACCGACTACTATAGACTAACTACCGACCACCATAGACTAACTATAGACTACCATAGACTAACTACTGACCACTATAGACTAACTACAGACTACTATAGACTAACTACCGACCACTATAGACTAACTATAGACTACCATATTCTAACTACTGACTACTATAGACTAACTACCGACTACTATAGAGTAACTACCGACTACTATAGAGTAACCACTGACTACTATAGACTAACTACCGACTACTATAGACTAACTATAGACTACCAAATTCTAACTACTGACCACTATAGACTAACCACCGACTACTATAGACTAACTACTGACTACTATAGACTAACTACTGGCTACTATAGACTAACTACTGGCTACTATAGACTAACTACAGACTACTATAGACTAACTACAGACTACTATAGACTAACTACTGACCACTATAGACTAACTACTGACTACTATAGACTAACTACCGACTACTATAGACTAACTACTGACTACTATAGGCTAACTACTGACCACCATAGACTAACTACTGACTACTATAGACTAACTACTGACTACTATAGATTAACTACAGACTACTATAGACTAACTACTGGCTACTATAGACTAACTACTGACTACTATA